>PVJL010004839.1:0-120778 GCA_004026885.1 Lyroderma lyra
CTGTCAGGTCCCGGCCAGCCAGGTCCAGACGCAGGATGGCGTGGGGAAGGGCATACCCCTCGTAGATGGGCACAGTGTGGGTGACCCCGTCACCGGAGTCCATCACGATGCCAGTGGTACGGCCAGAGGCATACAGGGACAACACGGCCTGGATGGCCACGTACATGGCAGGGGTGTTGAAGGTCTCAAACATGATCTGGGTCATCTTCTCACGGTTAGCCTTGGGGTTCAGGGGGTCCTCGGTCAGCAGCACGGGTTGCTCCTCGGGGGCCACACGCAGCTCGTTGTAGAAGGTGTGGTGCCAGATCGTCTCCATGTCGTCCCAGTTGGTGACAATGCCATGCTCAATGGGGTACTTCAGGGTCAGAATACCTCTCTTGCTCTGGGCCTTATCGCACACGTAGGATTCCTTCTGGCCCATGCCCACCATCACACCCTGGTTCCGGGGACGCCCCACAATGGAGGGGAAGACAGCCCGGGGGGCATCGTCGCCCGCGAAGCCGGCCTTGCACATGCCGGAGCCATTGTCGACCACAAGCGCAGCGATATCATCATCCATGGCGAGCTGGAGGAGGTGTAGACGGCAGCGGCGTTAGAGGAGCAAAGGCAAGAAGCCTGTGTTAGCGTGTGGACGCGGTCTCGGCACTCTGATTTGATAAATTTTTATGTATGAACACACCCATGAAAATCATCACCACAATCAAGGTAACGAACTTATCCATCACTCTCAATGCCCTTTTGTAATCCATCCCTTATCTCTCTACTTCTTGTCACAGGTAACAACTGATTTGCTTTGGTTTACTATACGTTTGTTTGCATCCTTTAGAATTTTATATAAATGGAATCATATATGTACCTCGATGTACTTTTATTGGTTTGGCTCCTTTCACTCAGCTTAACTATTTTGACATCGTTCCATGTTGTGATGTACATTATTAGTGCATTCCTTTTGATAGCTGACTAGTCTTCCATTATATGGATGTACCATGGTTTGTTTATTGACTCATCTGTTGATGGACATTTGAGTTGTTTCAAGCAGGGGCTATTACAAATATAGTTTACATGACCATTGTATAAGTCTTTGAATAGACATATGCTTTCACTTCCCTTAGTAAAAAGCATAGGAGTGGTGTGGCTGGGTCCCATGAAAGATACGTGTTTAACTTTTTAAGAAACTGCCAAGTTTTTTTTCCAAGTTGTACCATTTGACATTCCACCAACAGTATATGAGAGTTTCCGTTTCCCCTCACCCTTGTCAAAACTTCAGTGAGCAGTCATTTCATCTTTCATTCTAATGTGTAGGTCGTGGTATCTTAATGTGAATTTAATTTGAAGTTTTTTAATGACTGATGATGTTGAGCATCTTCTCATGTGTTTGTTTATCATCTGCATATCTTCTTTGGTGTTGTTCTGTATCTGTTGATTATTTTTATCATGTTGTTTGTTTTCTTATTATTGAATTTTGAATGTCATTTATATATTCTGCATACAAGTCCTTTATCCAATAGATGACTTGTAAATACAGTAGACTCTCAGTTAACTAGCACCCATGGGGATTGGTAGATGCAGGATAAATGTAAGTAGATTCGCCATTAACCGAAACTCAAGCAACCAGCACTCTCAACCATCAAAACTCAAGCAACCGGCAAAAAAAAGTCACCGGTTGCTTAAGCGTGCCGGTTGCTGGAGTTCTGGTTAGTAGAGAGTCTCCTGTATTCTCTCTCAGTCTGTCTTGTCTTTTCATTCTCTCAACAGTGTCCTTTGAAGAGCAGGGGTTTTTAATTTTGAAAAAGTCAAATTTATTTATTTTTTTACATATTGAGCTTTTAATTGTTCATTTTAAAATATTTGCCTACTCCAAGATCATAAAGCTTTTCAAAATTTTCTACATAATTTTATATAATTTTAAATTATTTGCCAACATTTAAAAGTTGGAAGTTTTTATAAATTTTAATTTTTTTTTTTTAGTTGTTTTTTTTTTTTTTTTTTTTTTTTTTTTTTTTTTTTTTTTTTTTTTTTTTTTTTTTTTTTTTTTTTTTTTTTTTTCTTTTTGGTATGTGTGTAGCTAGCTCCCTGACTGGGAATCGAACCCAGGCTGCAGCACTGACAGTGCCAATGCTGAAGCCTTAAGCCACTACACTATCAGGGAACTCCAAATTTTAATTTTTATTTTCTCTCAGAAATGGAAGAGTTGGGTATGCTGACCTGTATTCCCATAGGATGGTGCTCCACTGGGCCCAAACTATGCTCCCATCTACCCAGGCTTCACTGGGTTGGCCTTACTCATTCATTCCCAACCTTGCTACTGTGTGTGAATAGCTTTAGTATCCCACAACCAGATGCCCTCTATAACATTTGCAGTTCTAAGATTTGGTGATGCTACAAAATTTCTACTTACTATTGTATATGAACCTTCCTCAGGAGGTTAAGAGAGTGAGCTACTCCTGCAGAGGACCTGGAATCAACTTGGAGGTTCTGAAAGGATCACTGTGGTTAGTATCATTACTTCTGCCATAAGGGTGGAGTTTAACAATCCAGGGAAATTTTTGAAGTAGTTTAAATCTAAAAGTTATGATTTGATATAGCTTTGGGTACCTGCCTATTCCCTAAGTCTTTCTCATTTCTTTCTGCTGTAAATTAGAAGAAATTTTTGAAGTATATCAGTATGCCTTGAAATGCACATTTCTTAATATGTACAGTTTAATGAACTTTCAAAAATGCAGCTATCACCTCAATTATGATTTATAGCATTCCCATCAGTAGAGAAATTTCCCTACTCTCCCTCTTCAGTCTATCCATTGGGTGTGGGGCAAAAGGGGGACGCTAACTGCCTCTCTAGAATCAATCATTATCTAACCATAAGTGAGTTTTATCTGTTCTTGAAATTCATAAAAATTGAATTACAGAGTAAGCACGCTATATCATGCTTCTTCCTCAGAGCATGGTTATTTTTGAGATTCATTCATGTTGTTGCATCTACCAGTAGTTTGTTCTTTTTGTTAATGAGTGATATTCCATAACATGAATATACCATATTTTATTCATTCATTCTCCTGTTGATAGACATTTGGTTTGTTCCTAATGTTTTGCTATTATGAATAAAGCTGCAATGAACACTGGTGCATTTTCTTTTGGGTAAATATCTCAGAATGGAATTATTAGATCTTAAGGTAGGTATACATTTAGCTTTATAAGAAACTTTTAAATGATTTACCGAAGTGGTAACAACAGTTTTCACTCTCACCAGCAATTTATGAGAAACCCAATGGCTCTCCATCCTCCTAACATTTGGTGTTTTAGTCTTAGTTGGTACAGCTTCATTTGTTAGACTTCTTTTTCCCATTGAATTACATTGGTACCTTTGTAAAAAGAAAAAAAAAATCAGGGAGTTCCCTGATGGTGTAGCAGCTTAAGGCTTCAGCGCTGGTGCTGTCAGCGCTGCTGCCTGGGTTCGATTCCCAGCCAGGGAGCTACCCACATACCAAAAAGCAAAAAAAAAAAAAAGGCAAAAATAATTGTCAGTACATATGTAAGCCTATTTCTGAACTCTTAATCTGTTCCATTAATATATTTTTCTGCCTTTATAACATATTTACAGTATCAAGTGTGTCAATTCATAAGCATGACATAGCTCTTCATCTATTTAGGTCTTCTTTAATTTCTTTAAATAATATTTCATAGTTTTTTTCAGTGCACAGTTCTGTTGTTTTTTCTTTTGCTAGTTTGTTTATAGGTTATTTTTGCATTTTGGTGCTATTACAAGTGGAATTTATTTTAAAATTTCATTTCTAATTGCTTGTTAATATATAAACGTGGGAGTTCCCTGGTGGTGTAGTGACTAGGCTTTGGTGCCCTCAACGTTGCGGCATGGATTCAATACTTAGCCAGGGAACTACCCCCCCCCCCAAGAACAAACAAACAAATATATAAATGTACAATAAATTTTTGTCTATTGGTCATGTATACCGAGACCTTGCTAAATTTACATATTAAATTTAGTAGTAGGGTTTTTAAGAAAAATAATTGATTCTTTTGTGTTCTCTCCATTATCATGTTACTTCCAAATAAAGACAACTTTATTAATTTTTCCCCAATATTTATGCTTTTTTTTCTTGCCTTATGACATTGGCAAGTACCTTAATGTGAATAGAAATGGTCAGAGTGCATATCCTTGCCTTGTCCTCCACATAAAAGGAAATGTGTTTAATAGTTTACCACTGATCATAATGTTAGCTATAGGTTTTCCTTAGATGCCTTTTATCAGATTGAGGAAGTCCTCTTTTATTTCTAAATTTGTAAGATCTTTCTTTTAAAATTTCTTTTAAATAAGTGGGTGTTGGATTTTTTTCAAGTGCTTTTTCTTTATCAAGCTCATTAGACAATTTTATCTTTAAATCTGTTAATTACCTACATTGATTGGACCTGTGAATTATGTTATTTTAGAATGTCAAAGCAACCTTTCAATACTGAGATAAACCCAACTTGATCACAGTATATTATTCTTTTTATATTACTGAATTTATTTTGCATATATTTTTTTTTGGCGGGGGTGGGGGGTAGTTCCCTGGCTGGGAATCAAACCCAGGCCGCAGCGTTGAGAGCACTGAAGCCTAGCTACTACACCACCAGGGAACCCCCTATTTAGCTATTATTTTATAAATGAGTTTTGTATCTAGTTGATTTGACTATTTCTTGAAATATATTTTATCATGTTTTGTTATTAAGGCCATGTAGCTTATAAAATGAGTTAGAAAGTATTCTCTCCTCCCCTGTTTATAAAGAATTTGTAGTATTGGTATTATTTCTTCCTTAAATGTTTAATAGAATTCACCTGTAAAATTATCTGGGCTAGGGATTGTCTTTGTGGAGAAATTTTAAATTAAGAATTCAGTTATTTTTTTCCATAGGTATGCAGCTATTTAAATCTTGTATCAGTTTTGTTAAGCTGCGTTTTTCAAAGAACTTGTCCATTTCATCTAAATAGTTTAGTGTGTTGGCATGAAATTATTTATAATAGAACCTTACTCCTTAATCTGTAGGACCTGTGAGCATTCTTTGTGCTTGCAATATGTATTTTTTCTCTTATTTTTATTATCAATACTACTAGGGGTTTATCAATTGTATTAATATTTTCAAAGAACTAAATGTTGACTTAGTTGATTTTCTCCATTATTTGTCTTTTTTAATAATTTTTTTTTTTTTTTTTTTTTTAATGTGGGTAGTTCCCTGGCTGGGAATCAAACCCAGGCCGCAGCACTGACAGCCCCAGTGCCAAAGCCTTAAGCCACTTCACCACCAGGGAACTCCTTTAATTAAATTTTGTTTATCCTTATTACTTTCTTGTTCTTACATTGGGCCTACTTTGCTCTTCTTTTTTCTAGGTTCCTAACATAGAAACTTAGATCATCATTTTAGGTTTTCTTGTTTTCTAATATAAACATTTAAAGTTATGACTTTCTTTTTTATACTATGTTACATGTATACCCCCAATTTTACTATTTTCCTCATCATTTAGTTCACCATAGTTTCTAATTTTCCTTGTGCATTGTTCTTTAATTCCAGGGTTATTAAAAATGTTGATTAATTTTCAAATTTCTATGAGTTTTCCGCATATATTTGTTATTGCTTTCTAATTTACTTGACTTGTGGTCAAGTAAAGGCACTGCTCACTTAACAACCGAGTTCTGTTCCTATGACTAGGTCATCAAGTGAACTGGTTGATAAGCGAGGAGCTTAAAGGCAGATGTCTTGTGTTCTGTGGTGCAAGAGAGTATTAATATTTTCCAATAGGTATCAGGTGACACCACACTTACAAACAAAACATGTCGTCTTGCATGATTGGAATGCTTTGTGTAGTGAATACTAAGTAACTGCAGAAGTGAGACAAAGACTGAGAAAGGGGATTCCCTGCACTGGAGAAGTGCTTATAAGTCTGAGCAGTCATTAAACAAGTAGGTTGTTAAGTGAGGAGTGACTGTACTCTGTAGGATTTTAATCATTTGAAATTTGTTGAGACTTATTTGCTCAACATATGGTCTTTCTTAATAATTGTTATGTAAGTGCTTGAAAAGAATGTGTATTCTTCAATTGTTGGATATAGTGTTCCATAAATATTTACTAAATCAAGTTGGTTGATAGTGTGTAAGTTTTTTATATCCTTACTGATTATATATATTCTTTTTCTATCAATTGCTAAGAGAGAAGTAGCCAAGTCTCCAACTACGATTATTCATTTTTTATTTTCCCTTCAGTTTTGTCATTTTTGCTCTCCATATGCTTTTTAGATCCATTATTAGGAACATACACTTTAAGAAACATATACACATAAACATACAAAAATTTAGAATTTTTATGTGTTCTTGATGTATTGATTCTTTTATAGTATCACTATGAAGTATTCCTTTTTATCCGTAGCAATACTCTTTGTTTTGAACAATGTTTTGTCTAACGATAGTAAAGCCATACCAGTTTTTTTTTATAATTACTGTTTGTGTGATATATCTTTTTTTATGCATTTGCTTTCAATCTGTGTTTTTGCATTTCAACTGTATGTATCTCTTGAATACAGCAAATAAGGAAATTGTGCTTCTCCTCCCCCTAACCTTGGACTTGGTCCCCATAGAAAGAACTCTTCCACTAGGCTCACAATAAGAGTCCCATTAAACTTTCAGCTGCTGTCTAGTTACTTTGGATTCCTCATGTCAAGAGATCAGGAGACAAGTAAAGGGGTTATTGTCCTGGCAAAAGTATTGGCCCTGATCATCAGGAAGTGGACACTGTTTTTTGAACAGTGTGTAATTCTTTACTACACATGGCATGGGCACACAGAACCCAAGAGGTTTGTACTGTTGTATAGACATACAGTATCTTTATAACCCTCTAAAAACACATGATCTACTGGGTCATATGAAACCAAGCAGTAGGGCCACTTGCACCCCACTTGGTTCTGCTGAAGAGCTCTTTTTATCATGTATTTGCTGCACTTTTTGTAGGGAACTTCTTCCTGAGCATCGAGCATCTCTTAGTCAATTGAGTTCTGGTCAGAAAACAGGTCCTGTCCTGCAACTTAGGTAAGGTACGATGATTTTTTTACTGGGGCAGCTGTCCTCCACCTCCTGATCATTTATCCCTGCTTTCTTTTGGCTAAATGATATGAACAATTTCCTTGTTGGCTGCCCATATATCTTGCCCCTACAGATACTTTGTTCTATTAAACATCGTAACGCTGTGAGCCAGGCTTCCCTGGCTGCCCCTCCAACCTCACTGCTCATCACAATAATTGTGTCCATGTTGCGTCCTCAGTTAAGCACTTCCACCTGGTCTTTATTTTGGGATAGTATCATCCCCATTACCATCAACAATCCTAGTTTTATAACAGCATCTCTTACTATCAGCTCTGGCCTGCAAAGGAGTACCACTACTGACATTCTCAGTGATATTCATACCCTCCCAACATCCACCTACCCACCCCTTTCCCGTGTCTACATACTTCTTGATTTTAATTATTTCAATTCTTTCTTTCAGTATTTATTTTCATGATCTTAACTAATATATAGCTACATTTTTATATTCCAGTTTTAGTCATTATCTATTGACGTTCCACTATGAAATATGAGCCCTCTTTTATGATCATCACCATCATAACCATCATACACTTCCCATCCTCCTGCTCTCCCATCATAATTGATCATAATTTTGGTTAGATTTGGTGTTTGCAATAGTATGTTTATGCAATCTCTAGCTACAGCCAAACCATGTAAAATACTCTCTCTCTCTCTCTTTCTTTCTGTATAACTTTTTGTATTCCATGGAGTAAATCGTTACATTGTGTTTACTTTTCTATATGCTCATCACCAATTCATCCCCAAACTCTTCCTCAATAGCAGAAGTTTCTTTCAGGCTTAATCCACCTGAGAGTTGAGCTGGTGATAATTTTTCTCCCAGAGTCTTCAGACTTGTTCCAATCTTGGCTAATTCTCTCTAATCAGTTATGTAGTTATCTTCTTGAAACATGCTTCATTATCATCCTAGAAATTCCTTTCTCCTCTATCTCACTCTCTCTTTTTTTTCTAGATTTTATGTGTTCTTTTTTTCTTGGTTTACTTTCTGAATAGCTTGTGTATATCCTCTGGTAGCTTCCTTAGGGAGGGTGTGTGGTAGGCTGAGTAATATCTGTCCACAGATCTCCACATTCTAATCCCCAGAACTTGTGGGTATGTCCCTTTACATAGCAAAAGGGATTTTACAGATGTGACTAGGTTAAGGATTTTGTGATGAGATTATCCTGGATTATCCAAGTAGGTCCTTTGTAATCACAAGGGTCCTTATAAGGGAGGAAGAGATGTGAAGACAGAAGCAGAGAGATATTGGAAGATACGACCCTGAGTGATGTCTTTGAAGGTGGAAGAAGGGGCCATGAGCCAAGAAATGCAAGGAATGTAGCTCTAGACACTGGAAAACACATATTCTTCCATAAAACCTCCAGAAGGAAACAGCCCTGCTGATACCTTGACTTTAACACAGTAAAACTGAGTTTGGACTTCTGGCTTACCAAGCTAATTTATTTACAATAAATTTGTATTGTAAAACAACCAAATTTGTAGTAATTTGTCACAGAGGATATAGGAAACTAACACAGGGTACATGGGAGATGCTTTGGAGACTTTGCATATCATACAATTTTTTCTTTTTTACTCTGAATGATAGTTTAGCTGAGTATAGAATTCTAAGTAGAAAATAAATTTCTTTCAGAATTTTGAAAGCATCTTCCAAGGCTTTCTTTTCATTTTAACCATAACAATTACTTTTAATTTTCAAAATTATTGCTGTTTAGTGCATCTTCCTCCCCTTCCCCCCATATCCTGTTCTTATTTCATGAAAGCAATATCTTCACGTAACTCTCTGAACGTATGAGTGATAGAATGAATGTGTGTGTGTAAATTTTCTTCTACCTAAATAGTCTATTCCTTCCAAGTCTTTTGTGTTTAGAACCTTTCCTTAAATGCTATTCCTTGGGTGTCAGGATGTATTACTTGGAAGTTGCTTGAGGTATAACTGATGTATACCAAACTGACTATATTTAAAGTGTGTAATTTGATAAGCATGTCAGTTATTAACTTATTGCTCTCAGTTCTGAGTATACCCTTTATTATATGCTCTATGGTAAACAATAAAACTTCTTTAAGCATTTTTACTTTAAGTGAGCTTTTTCAGTAGCATGCACAGAAGAGACATTGCAGGAGAAAGAGGCTTCTTGCAGTTTCCAGCGTGGGCCAAGTGGTATGGGTATGAGAACATTGGTGCAGCCTACTGTTGCATAGGTCCAGAACCTCATCTGTCTGCTACCTTCCAGCCTGGTGACAATCTTTCTTGCAGCTTTCTCAGCATGGAAACCAAAGCCTCAGTGCGGTTTGCATACAGTCTCCTGTGGTTCAGAGAGTCACACACTGAGTATCAGCTCCTTCTGTCTCCCAGCCCACCTGTGGCTGTGGGGGTTGGAGGGGTACATACAAAGCTGCTGCTTCCTCTGCAAGTCCCCCCTGCCCCCATGTTCTGAAAGTCTCTTGTCCACAGCAGTGCCCTGATTCCCACTACATGCACATGCCATTGGTTGCTCTCCCCTGCCTGTATGCCAGAGGTGGGTGGGTGGAGGGAGTATTGCTTTCTTTAGTCTGACCAAGCCAGCAAACTTCCTTGTTATCTGGTGGGCTGAACCATACCTTCTCCAATGAGGCCTGAATTTCTTCTAAGTTTGTCCTTCTTGGCGTACACTCCCTCAACACCAGGGTACCATATATTTCCATTTATATGTATGAGGTTGGACAATTAATTTCACAAACTCATCCTAGAAAAAGTGCTATGTACCTCATTGCTGAATATCACTATGGTTGCTTTCGAAGTACTCCCCTTGGAAAGATATGCACTGACACCAGCACCTAGTCCACCTTTCAAAGCAATTTTGGAACTCTTTCTGGAATGGCTATCAGAGCTGTTGTTGTGCACAAATTCTGACAATGAAGTTCATGAACTTGCCACTGTGTGCTTGATGGCAGCACTGTACAAACAACTTAGTTTTGCTTTGTTATTTTTGCTCTCCATATGCTTTTAAGCAACCTAGTTGTTTGTATTAATAATTTATTTCTTTTTATTGATGAGTAGTATCTCATTGTATGGACACACCAGAGTTTATCCATACACCTGTTGACAGACATTTAGGTTGTTTCCAAATTTTGGCCATTACAAATAAAGTTGCTACAAATTTTCATGTAAAAAAGTCTTTGTATGGACATAATGTTTTCATTTGTTTTGAGTAAATACTTATTAGTGGAGTGGTTAGTTCATATGTTAAATGTAGGTTTAGCTTTTAACAGCAAAACTATTTTCCAAAGTGATTGCACCACTTTACTTTCCCATCAACAAAATATGAAAGTTCTAGTTGCTTCACATTATTGCCAACATTTAAGATGGTTCATCTTTTCAACTTTTGTCACTTTAGTAGGTGGGTAGTGATATCTCATTATGGTTTTAATTTGCATTTACCTCACCATTAATGATGTGAAACATCTTTACATGTGTTTCTGTATTATCTGTATCTATTCTTTGGTAGTGTTTATTCAAATATTTTGCCCATTTAAAATATGAGACTGTCTGTCTTCTCTTCATTGAGTTGTAAGAGTTCTTTGTATGTTCTAGATGCAAGTCCTTAGTCAGACATACGTTTTGCAACTATACCCCAGTGTGTGGCTTACTTTTTTGTTTTCATGACAATGTCTTTTGAATTTTGAAGAAGTCCAATTCATCAAGTTTTTCTTTTACAGTTTATGGCTTTTGAGTCTTCTTTAGTAAAATTTTGCCCAACCTAAGATCACTAAGATTTTCGTCTATGTTTTCTTTCAGAAGTTTTATAGGCTATAATATCTTGGTATTAGTTTTACTAACAACTCCTTACCATTCTTGAATTTCTTGTTAGTGAACTTCTGGTGATGATACTAGATCAAGGAGATGTCTCACACACACACACACACACACACACGCACACACGCACACACGCACACACAGCATTGCACTTCAGATATATAGTGTGGACAAGAGCACAACATTAGGATGCAACAAAGAAGCCAATTTGTCTTTTAATCATCTATTTGCCCTGTATACAATGGACCAGTGAAGCTCCTGGAACAAAATATATGAAATCAGGACTGTGCTAGAAATTCAGGCTATAGGATCACTAAATTTATACCCTCTCCTCCCTCATAATATAAAGGATTGGAGAAAAAAGAATAATAATGAACAATTTATTGAATTGGTACCATGCTAAACACTGGGTTGAGACTTTTATATTTAAGTTATGAAGTATAATTATTTTATACTAAAAATAAGTTTATATGATTAGCTCTATTATATTTTTTCCAGATGGGAAGATTATATCATAAGGAAGTTTTCTTATCATCTAACCAGGTTTGTCTATTGCTAGAGCTGATGTTCTTAATCACAAATAATAATAGTGAATAAGTATTGGGAGCTTACTGTGTGACAGGCACTGTGCTATACTCTTTATAAGGATTAATTACTTTGATCTTCAAAACAAAGCTAGATGGTAGGTATTGCTATTATGCCTCTTTAAGGTTGAGGAAACTGGCGTACAGAGACCCACATTCTCACAGCTATTAAGAACAAGGCCAGGATTTGAATCTATGAATTCTGGCTCCTGAGCCCCACTCACTTGTAACCATCATGCTATGTAATTTCTCTAAGAATAACAAATGGCTGTATTGGTTGGGTAAATCAGGCAAATGATCCAAATGACTGTCTCCCTCCAACAGGTTTTTGAAATGTAAGGTAGCTTTTTTATTTTGTGTTCCCCTAAGCACCTGACTCCATTGACTTGTCACTATCCTGTTCCTTCTCCACCTTCCCACTATGACTCACCCTTGTAAGTGTCCAGGGTGATAATAAACGAAGCCATGTGTGTGTTGCAGTGGGAGAGGCTAGGGAGATGGTTGCCTCTCTAGGCAACAGGGAGCCTCAGTGGGTACCTCAGAGCTTGAGCCAGGACCCTCTGAATAGAGTGGCTTCCCCTGAGTTCTCTAGTTCATTTGTATTGATTACTGGCTTGGTTAAGGGAGATGGCAGCAAGAGGCCTGCAAGAGGAACATTTCAATTGCTTGTAAGTTTTCACACATCCTACCACTTGGGTGCGAGACAATAGTGTATAGTGCAGAAAGAGATTTGACTTGGGCTTGAGTCCCAACTTTTGGTTTTAAATTTTTTACTTTGGGCAAGTTTCTTAACTTTATTTCATTTTAGTTTCTTCCTCTGTAAAAAATGGAGACAAAACTGACTTCACAAGAATTTTGATGGTCTAAGTAAGCTCATGTATGTAAATAATAATATAATAATGTCTAACACTTATTAAGTGCCTACTCTGGGCCAGAGACTCATAAAAGCACATTATATGAATAAACTCATTTAACATTCACAACAATATTGAATAAGAATTATTATCATCATCACCGTTTTCCATATAAGAAAGTGAAGCACAGAGGGACTGAAATATTTGTCCATGGTCAATCAGCAGAGACCAGAGAAGCTGCAGTGTGAGCACCGGCAGCCTGACCCCAAGCCTGTGCTCCTAAGCACTGGCATTTATTGAACTTGCATAAGTATTTCCTTCATATATATATTTTTAAGCCAGGAAGAGACTTTTCTAACCTGTCCTTTGGGAACTAATGTTTTAGGGCTAACTTCAAGGGATCTGGAATAACTGAGGGAGTGCTTACCCAGGTCTCAACTTACCACGTTGATGTAGGCTCCAGTTCTGGCTCTGGTGTGACCTTGGCCAAAGAATTTTCACTTTCCTGAGTCCCACATTTCCCCTCTATGAAATGTTGAGGGGGGGTATTCTAGTTAATCTCTAAGGCCTTTTCCAGTTATTACATTCCTCACGTCTATAATTCTGTGATTAAGTTCCTGGAAGGTTTAAGTACTGATAAAAGTACCATTAAGTTCTGTATCCTTGGCCCTGGCAGTCTTCTGATACCTAAGATACCTGGGGTGGGAGGCGGAGCCAGGCAGGTGGCAGTGGAAGGGAAAGCCTTCCTGTCTGGCAGCTGTGTGTTGTGCTATAGAGGACAGAAGACTGTTCAGCAATGTGCAGTGTCAGTGAGTTTCCTCTGATTTTTGGACCATGGTATATTGCAGCTGACCATCAAAGACAGTTTTCCAACAAGAGAACCTTGTGCAGTAAGTTCCTCAGGCAAGTGACTGGGGATAATTGAAACAGGATTGAATGAGTCTCAGGCAGAGAAACTTGGAGGATAGACCTGTTTGGGAGATGAACTGGTTGACCCGAGGCCTCTCTGTCTATCATCCCCTGACCTCAGGTCAGAGTGACAGAAAATGGGGAAGCTACCAAGGCAGCTAGGGATTCTCTTGCCCTGAAGTCTTGGAGAAGAATAAATGACTGTTTGTCCCATATGGGTTAGTCTTTCACCTGCCCCAAGGCAGAGGGCTGTGAGTCTATGATCTGCTGGGACATTTTGGGCTACAAAGTCCTTGCCTTCAATGAGGTAACTGCTCATTATAAAATCATAAAGTTGGGTTCTTAAAGACTATTGCTGCAGCAGTAATAGCCAGCACCACTGACTGAGTGCTTGTTATATGCCAGACTCTGGCCAAGAAGTTTTAGCCTCAAAACAATGAGTTTTGGCTAGCCCTCACTGTCTGCACGACTGAGGGCAAGTCATGTACTCTCTTTTTACATTTCAATTTCTAAAACTGTAATATGAGGATAAACTAACTAAAAGTACAAGGTGGTATACAATTTTAATGACTTTTTAAAAAGTGTCTATGGAAGATTTATTAGCAAATGGATACAAAGCACTAGGCAAACAGAGGTACTCAGTAAGTAATCCAGATTGTGGGCTTCTCAGTGTTTCTCTAGGACAAGACTGACTGGTGTCTCCATCACTGTTGTATCCTCAGATCCTACAGCAGGGCCTAGAACACAGCAGGTACTCACCACTTCATATGATCAAGGGCCCTCTCCACAAGGAAAGTCAAACTGTCATGAGTATTTATGCATCACAAAATTTGTAAAGCTAAACCAGGAGAAACAGACAAAAACATACTGTTAGGAGACTTTAATGTCCCTTTTGGTCCACATCAGAGAAGGTAGACAAAAAAAAATATGCAAAGATATAGAAGGCCTAAAAAATAAAATAAATATAAAGATCAAATTGAGATAGTCATCTATTTTCAAATTTTGGACACAGAAGAAAACAAAAACAGAAAACCTTGTTTCGAGAGAATATTGGGACACTGACAAAAACTGACCATAGAGAAATCCACAATAAATCTCCAAAGGGAAGCAGTACAGGTGACATTGATTTTATTTATTTAAGGCACTAAAACTAGGAATCAAAGACAAAAATAGGAAAACATAAATCACTTGGGTCAAAGAAGACATCAAAAGGGAAATTGCATGATATCAATAAATATTCAATTGCCCAGGTCACATAGCTAAAAGGGGCAGAGCTGAGACTCCTGAAATCTGGGTTTCCTAACTAAGCCATTCAGCCACGAACCGGTTTGCGAGCTAGGAGCAGTGTGTCCCTGAGCCTCGTTTGCCCCTTCCATCAAATGGCCTGGAGGGCTCCCACGGCTCCGGTCCCGCCTCAGGTTTGAGGCGTGGTGGGGGAGGGGAGGCGGGCGTGTGGGAGGCGCGGGAGCGACAACTTTCTGGGACGTCGGAGGGTGTGGATGTTGAGAGGCGGCAGCAGAGGGCGCTGGGTCGCCGGCCTGGGCTCGTGTCTGCCATTGGTCGGGGCTCGGGCGCTGGGTTGGAGAGTTGGTGGAAAGTGACAAGTTGAGCGAGGCTGAGAGCAAGAGAGGGAGCGCGAGGAGCGGGAGGAGCCGCCGCAGCCGGCACGGAGGGAGCCCTGGACGACAGCCCGCGGGCGCAGGGCACGCTCTTCCGAGCCCGAGCTGGGGAGACTCGCCCTCCTCTAGGGCGACACAGACAGCCCGGGACGGACCGGCCGGCCGAAGCGAGGCTGTAGCCGGAGGGCTGGGAAGGGACGGCGCTTGCAGGGTCCTGAGGCGGCCGGGCGGAGGCCAAGGAGCAGGTTAGAGGGACAAAGAACTTTGCCGACGTCCCCGGCATCCTGCGGGGAGAGCAGCCGGGACGAGGTGGCCGGGACCCCGGGCAGAGCCCGTGGATGTTCTGCGCGCGGCCTGGGAGCCGTCGCCGCCGCCGCCGCCGCCGCCGCGAGAGGAGGAATGCACCGGCCGCGCCGCCGCGGGGCGCGCCCGCCGCTGCTGGCGCTGCTGGCCACGCTGCTGCTGGCGGTGCGTGGGGCTGCTGCCCAAGGTAAGAGGCGCGTCCGCCGGCTGCCGAGCCCACCCGGCCGTCGGCCAGCCGCCTGCCGGTTAGCGCGGCGCGGGGCAGACAGGAAGCGCCGCTCCCGCCTCGGGGGCTGCCGCGACCCGTCAGGGATTTCGCAAACGCGACTCCGGGCACCGGGGGAGGCAGGCGAGGATTTGCCCTGGAGCCCCGTTGGGGGCCGAGTGTGCGCCCGGGGACTCCTTCCTTGGTACCGAGCAGTAGCTGTCAGCGCTGGCAGCGTGGCGGGGTTGGGCATCGTGGGGCGATGGGGGCACTTCCGTGCTATTCTTCCCCGCAGCTCTTGCTGGACTCTTATCGCTCCCCAACCGGTGTTCAGGCAAGTCTATCCTGCCTACAAATAGCAACCGTCGCGAAGGCGCGGTCCAGGACCGAGTTTGTGTTTTCAGTGATGCCTGCGAGAGCCCAGGCTGTCCGCAGACCGACCCAAACAAAAGCCCTGCCCTGTGGTTCGGGCAGCCTCGCCTCTTCACCGCCCCCGGCTCTCCGGCCTTCTGGAGGGTCACGATGGAGGCCAGAGCTTGTGCGCTGCCTCCGCCGCCGCCACTTTGTGCAAAATGTGCTGTCAGAGGCGGCCTGCTGCTCCAAAGTGCTCTGAGTGTGCGTGTGCGTGTGCGTGTGTGTGTTACAAACAAGGGGGGGAAAGCCATCTAATGCATACTTGATTTTGGTAATCTCCAAAGACAATTGCAACAGTTAGAGAAAGACTCCACCGAAAGCCCAAGCGTCTTAGTTCGCTGCGGGAAGCTTGGATCCTTGCTGCGTCTGAGCCGGTACACAATGAGAGGGAAGAGCCCGGCTGCGCCTGTGGAGACAACCGATTCATTCTTTGGAGGTTGGAGGGGGAAAGTTGATTAAAGTCTTCAGGAT
Source organism: Lyroderma lyra (assembly GCA_004026885.1). Taxonomy (NCBI): domain Eukaryota; kingdom Metazoa; phylum Chordata; class Mammalia; order Chiroptera; family Megadermatidae; genus Lyroderma; species Lyroderma lyra. The sequence continues at coordinate 16,274 of PVJL010004839.1, forward strand.
CTTGGGCCTCACTTTTAACATGTATCCCTTGAGGGGGTGCCGGAGCCCCTGGATTCTTTCTGACCCTACTCCCAGCCCAAATCCGTGCGGGTAAATAGGTCTCTGCTCTTTTATCATGCATCTTTCGTTTTTAAGGTAGCGCTGTGTTTAGGAAAAGAAAAGGCTAGGGGTTACTTAGAAGTTGAGGGGAAACGATCTATTCACTACATAGACTGTGCCTACAGAATTAGTTTGTATTAATACCTAGCCAATAATTTTCATGGTAGAAAACGCTTTCTGGAGGGAAGTTGTGTGTGCATGTTGATTTCTTAGAGATGATTTTGGGGAAGTGGGAACCACATTTTCTGAGGATGATTCTGCAACTGATTCTATATGGAGGTTGTGTTAATCTGGAGGCTCCTGGGGTACATACAGCTCCTAATTGTAATTAAGATGTATATCAGCTCAGAGTGCACCTTCCTGGTGAAAAATCGTAATGAAATATAAACAGCTTGGTCACATGGATGTTTGTTTTGGTGATGCCAAACATCTGGTCCCCATGGCACAGCACCTGGGTGAAAAGTAAAAAATGGGTCATGCTGCCTAAACAAAGTAAACATCCTTCTGATGTCAGGTTGCCCAGCAAATTGAGGTAGAGATGACCAGGTGATTGTAGCTAAGGTGGGGCTGGTAACTTGGGGCCTTGATTAATCCAGTTATAGACTCTGTCCTCTCTTTTACTTGTGCATAACCTTACAACAATAGTTGCTTTAAGTCCTGGGGAGTGGGGTAAGGAGCACACCTTTCTTTGGTCAGCTGCCTTTAAATGATTTTGCTGAAGGTAGGACAATTTTTATTATCATCAGTCACTGAAATTCTGTCTTGTGTAACTGTCTATAGGCTATAAAAATTTTTAAAGGAAGTATTGTATATTCCAAACTCTCAAACAGTGAACTAAATCTGTTGTTATTGTATTATTTGTTGTCTTATAAATCCCTTTTTATTTCTGTGGGTATTTGATCTTTTCTCTCGGGACAAAGCTCTAGTGGAACTCAGATTTACTTTCTTGTCTGATCCAAGCTTCTTTAGATAAGTCAGCCAGTGGCTCAGGAAATAAGCTTAAAAGGGAGATATGTTTCGTTTATTCATAAAAAAAAACACCTCAGCATTTCTTCTATCACTTTGTTATTTTGTTAGTCAGGAGGAGCAAACCTTTAAATTTATTTTTTTCTCGTCTGTTCACTATTGATCTCCTCACCTACTTCCTTTCTACCCATACCTCTCTAGGAAGCCGAAACCATTATAATGTGTCCGGAGTGTAGGGCCTTTGGAACCTGCCTGGGCCTTTCTCAGAATCCTGTGGATTCTGTGGTTTGGCTACTTGGAGTCAGAGGGAGGTAGCCTCCTACTGTGTTTGCTGTCATTTGTAAACCTTCCAATGCCATTTTAATAGGTGTCTGTCCTGTCTACCTTTAGAATAGGAGTCTCTTGAGGGTAGTAAGATGGACAGCTTTCCCAGTGAAAACACTGAGAGCCAACTCACCGAGCCCCAACTTTATTGGACATTGCTGAAAACCCTCCCTACACAGAGCTGCACAGAGGCCCAGTAGACAAAGGGTGTGGTCAAACCGTTTCCGGTGGTGTGTGGGAAATATTTAATTTCCAATATCGCTTCAGTATACCTGGTAGACTGTTTATTACTCTGATTTCTCGGATTATCTTTCTGGTATTTAGTTAGAAATTCTTCTAAAAATTCAACTATAGTCTATATGTATTTTCTTCTCTCCAGTTTCTGCACGATGAACATAGGCTTCAAATTCGACTTGAAAGTTTCTAAATGGTGTGTCACTTGCATCCATTAGTATCCAATTTGGCTGTGGTTTGGTGGTGACCACATACTCCATTTTAAATATTTTTGAAAAATTTACATAGCATCCTATAGATAAGGGAATGCTTTGTAGATTATATGTATATTGATATAAATGTATATCTATATATAAATATGTATACACATATATGTTAATAGTAAGTGGTCCATAGATTTTTTTTTTTTTTTTTTTTTTTTTGCTTTTTGCTTCCTGACTGGGAATCGAACCCAGGCCGCAGCGCTGACAGCGCCAACGCCGAAGCCTTAAGCCACTACACCATCAGGGAACTCCGGTCCATAGATTTTTGATGAATAAATGGAGAATAACTTTTTTGGTCATATGTAAAATTGCATTATTTGCTTTCTTAGTAAAAATGCAATACGGTATATTTTCAAGGATTTTTCCTTTCCTTGCCCCATCTTGTGGTATGAAGGGAGTGAAGTAAATTTAACAGTGCCTCTGAAAGGTTATGAGCACAGGCACTGGCGTTTAACAGGTCTGTTTCAGGTCTTTTCTCTGCTACCTACTGGGTTGGTCGATTAGTTTTGCTAAGCCTTACGAGAGTGTTATGAGTTTTATGGGAAACCATGTATGTCAGTCCTGTATAAAAGTACCCAGCCTAGAGGGTCTTAACTTGGGGTACCCAAAGTTGAGGATATGTGGGTCCCCAGAAATAGTATACAAAATTTTATGTGCATTTTTGTGGTTGTATGTTCCTAGCTATAATCTGGTTTTCCGAGAAAATTGCAACCCCAAAAGATAGGATTTGGAGTATTTGATGTCTCGGGCATGAGTTGTCTTCCTGGGTAGGTTGCGTGGGGTTTAGGGTTAATGGTGGGTCCTGGGCCTTAGCCCAGATCAGCACAGTCCGTGGAGTTCATGGCTCTTAACTACTGCCCTAGACAGTCTCTCCTGGGTTAAGTCTTAAAATTTACACTCTCTTTATGTATGGGCCAAAGGTGCCATTTCCCCAGGTTTTCCAAGAGTAGCAAAGGGATATTTTCTTGACCAAATCTAGGGGTAGTAAGAAATGATTGGAGATAGCCAATTTCAGTTTTCCTTCCTATACTGGAGTTTTCTGAGCCAGTCTTGCTGGAACTCCGAAATACACCAGAAGGGCCTTGGACGGTCTGCACCTCTGATCAGGAGGAATTACGCTGTTGTAATGAACTGCAATTTTGATTAGGTTTGAGGAGTGTGTCTGGCAGTTCCTTCCAACCAGCGATGAGATACAGTATGATGAAGGGCCTTTGTATTTGCATCTTGGTTGTGGACTGAGTAGAGGTGATTTATTAGAGTGCTCTCTAGTGGGAGAGCTGGCTTGCCAGCTCCAAAGTCTCCATGTGGACCAGACCCTGGCAAAATCCAGCCCTAGCTGGGGAACTCTTAAGTCTCTGAGGCCTCTTTCTCAAACAGAAGGGCCTCAGCCTGGCCTTACCTATTCCCTGAGGGGTGACAGGAGAGACGGTTCTGCAGACACATGAAGAGAAAGGAATAGTCTTCTACGAGTCTGAGAAAGTTCTCTGGAGTTGAGGGGGGAGGGGATGGCGGGAATGGTGCGGGGAACTCTTGGAAATCCTTAACTAAATGCAGCTGCTTGTTACACAGAGCCTGACTTGCATGCCAGGAATATCTAAAAAGCTAACGAATACAAAATAAAAATAAACAGCAGTAAAAAGGCTCTCTCTTTGTTGCAGTAAGCTCGGTTGGGGTTTTCAGTTTGTTTAGGAATGGGATAATTGTGGCATCCACTTTATTTTGGTAAGGCAGTGAAACGTGGATTGATGTTATTGTCATTGGGATGCTACCACCACCTGAGCTTTTTCCTTCACACCTACCCCCTTGGAAAGCCCAGGCATGGACATCCACAGGGCCTGAGTCTCAGACTGTTGCCCCTGCGTGAATTACACAGGAATAGGGCAGATAATTTAATGGGATAATCTTGGCAGGGCCAGCAAATTTCACACCCCATCTCTCACTAATAGAAAGACAGTAGAAGGCTACAACATCCTCAGATGAAAAGGTTATATAAAAAGGCTCTGCTTAACAGTAACTGTCTGTCCATAAATAAGGTTCTGTAGAGTTTTGATCCCAAAGCTGTTATTAAATACTGATAAGCCAAGCCTTGTAATGTTTGGCCTCCTTACATTTCCTTTTTTTTTTTCTTCTCTCCATAGAACCATAGATTTTTTTTTTAAGAGGAAAAAGGGACCTAAAAGAACAACCAGTCCAAACTGTTTATTTTCTCAAATATTTCTATACAGAAAAGACCTTCTTTTATAGCCATTTAAAGAGGCAGTGTAGAGTAACAGAAATGAAGTGGGATTTGAACCTGATAGACTAGGGTTTGAATTGGGGCTTTGCTGCTTGCTGGCTGTATGACTTTGGGTAAAGTTCTTTGACCCTCTGAGCCTCAGTTTTCTTCTCTGTAAAATGGGGATAGTGGTGATTTCTGACTTACAGGGTTTTTGTGATTATTAAAAGAGATAATGAACACAGAACCGTGGGCCTCTTAAACATGCAGTGTTGTTAGCCATTATCATTATCGGGGGCTTGCTGGAAAAATCAACAAATTTGGCTCCAAAATAAAGATCATTATGCTGTGAGATACCAACCAAGACTCGGAGAGCAGCAATTTTTACAGTATTTTCAGACTCTGAAATGTTTTGTTTTACAGGGAGCATATAGACACTTCAGATTTGAACAGCACCCAGGCCAGTGCTGGGGACCTGGATGGGAAGAGATTCCACAGTGCAGTTTTTGTAAAGTCTTAAAACAAAGGCTTTTTTCAGAACAGTGAGCTCTTTGGGGAAGAGCAACCCCCTCCCTGGTGCTTAGTGTAATTCCAGAATCCTGCAATGGGGAATACTACATTTCAGGGACCTCCACTTGTAATCTGACCATTTTTAGCTTCAGTATCCAAATAATCTTGTCCTGGAGAAAGGAAGCCTGAGGTGCTCTATTAGTCATTTAAAATTTCTGAGTATAAAAAAAAAAGGTTGGTTACCCAAAGAGAGAAGAGTAATAAAGTGTAGGAAGAGGCAGGGGAGATAAAAAGAACTTCCAAAGACCAAGGCAGAGTTTGTGTTTTTTGTTTTTATTTTTCAACAGTAAAGCTTGTCATTCAATGCATTTCAACTAATGTTTATTATATATTATGTGCAAGATATGGTGCCCAGAAATAAAACATCATTCCTGCCCTCAAGGAGAGATAGAGAAGGGATAGGCTTACTTTTAAAAGAACCTACTGTGTGTCAGGCATAGTTCTTCATAGAATTAAGCTTATATTTCCCAGCAGCCCTTTGAGGTTGGGCTTCCGATCCCATTTTACAGATGAGGAGTTTGAGGCTCAGGGAGGTATGTATCTTGGCTAACCTCCCACACCATTAAGTTGGGTTTTGGCATTTGGTATTTTGACTCTCAGGTGTATGCTATTTCCACTGTCCTTGAAATGTAATTGGAGAGACAGGACGGACAGACATGTACTTCCACATGCCAACTAGCTCTCCCACAAGTGGATTATAGGAAAGGGCTGTGAAAAAAGTGCTATGGGAATACAGGGGTTGAAGACATGAATTTTCTCACCTGGGGGAACGGAGAGTCAGAGGGAGAACATTAGTGTCCTTTCTAGGCTTACTGTGTGGATGCAGGGAGATAATGTGGAAAGTGCTCAGCATCGTCCACACACATAGTGGCTGTTCAGCTGTAGTTATGTCACCAGAGAGAGGCCTGGCCAGGATTTATCTTCCTTAAAAGCCCTGTGCTCGTCATTGTTCTGCTGTGCTCCTTTATAACAGGCATGTGCTTGTTGGAAAAGTAGCTGTGCAGTCTCCACATGGAAGGGCAGACACTGAGACAGTTTCTCCCATATCTTCCCCACCTGCCCTAATCTGGATTTTTGGACAGCTCTGCTTTGGGCAGGGAGGGGATTTACACAGGTGTGAATTTGGAGAGAATCACAATGCCTAATCATAAACTATAACACTCGTGGAATCTTGGCCAGAATTGATCATGCTCCCTATTCACAGATCATGCTAGGTCCTTGCCTTGGAGGGATTTTCACATGGCAGACCTATGGCAGAGATTGCTAGCTGATCACGAAATCTGTTCCCATCTCTGACACATGGCTAAACTGCATTTCTCAGTTCCCTTGCAGTGTGAGCCCATGTGACTAGATAATAGCCAATGTGCCATCGTGAATGACACAGTAACCAGCAGAGAGTTCATGACCAGTAGATGACTTCAATGGAAATGGTCATCGATGTCCTTCACCCTGGGAAGGCAACAGTACCTAAGATGGAAATTCGGGGAAATCTAACTAAAACGTACAAGACCACACCAGATGTCATCTTTGTATTTGGAACCCATTTTGGTGGTGGCAAGGTACCTAGCTGGCTTTGGCATGATTCCTTGGATTATGCAAAGAAAAATGAACCCAGATATGTGCAAGACATGGCCTGTATGAAAAGAAAAAGATTTCAAAAAAGCAGTGAAAGGAACACAAGAACAGAATGAAGCCAGTCAGGGGGACTGCAAAGGCCTGTGTCAGTGCTGGCCAAAGTGAGCTGGAGATTGGACGACAGAAGGAGTAGAGTCGTCAGTGACTTTATCTGTAGTGACTGAGCAGATTTTTCATGAGAGAACTTTTGTGTGGAAAAAAAAATTGCCAATGGAATGAGATTGGAAGCAACTAGTGTCACTTGTAGGCTGAATCCATAAAAAACTTCCTGAGCAGGGGTGCTATGATTCTGAGCATGGTACCCCTAGAAGTTGTGCTGAAGATACCACATTGGAAACAGTCCTGAACTCTTAATCACTGCACAGTGGAAGCCATCTGCCACATCACACTGGTTTAGGTTTTATGTGAGCAAGAAGTAACCTTCTACTGTAGTGAAGGTTGAGATTTTGGGCTTTATCAGTCACAGCTGCTAATGTTACCTTAACTATCATTATATAATTAATATTTTCTATGTAGTTGAAATACACCACGAGATCAGTTTTGTGGGTCAGGACTAGTAGTTTTAGATAGACTATAGTGGGAAATATCAGAGTGAATTACATTTAATAAGGTGAATATTGTTTTGGGAAACTCTAGCCTCAGTTCTGTATTTGGGTTAGTATTGGGCTTACTCCATCAAAAGTTTGAAAGCCACTGGTCTAGTAGAGGCAGACAAGTCAGTACCTGTACTGAGGAGTGTAGTAGTTATGACAATAGTAAAGTCCCATTGCTATGGAGATTCAGTTAAGAAAGCAGAGATGCCAAGTAGGGTTCATTTTTGCAGTTAATTGGTATTGGCTGCCTGCAGTGCAGTGTTAGGAAGGATTCAGAGGTTCTTTTAGGATCTCTGGAAAGAAATACTGTGGTCTGATAGCAGCATCTGCCATGAGCTGAGTTGGGGAGAAGTAGTTGCTCAGACGAGTTTGTATCTGACCACTTCACATGGAGTCTGGGCTCCTACTTGTGAGTTAACCCACCACCCATATTTACGGCATACATATGTCTCTAGCACCATGCAAGCACTGTGTGGAATGTAGAAGAGCTATGAGTAGCCCTTGGGGAATTTACCTTTTAGGGGCAATAAAACAGGCACTTGTAAAATAATTATACAGTCAGTGAGTACAGAGTTAGCAATTATAGGTGCAGGATGCTGAGAAGGGAGAGGTCTTTGGGGAGGAAGTGGGATATGATGCAAGCCTTGAAGGATGGGAAGAACTGAGGTGGGGCAAGGAGGAAAGGAGCTGGACATTCTGCAGCTGCCCTGCTGTCCATGGACTTGCCCAAGCTGTCCTGGGCTCTTGAACTGGGCTGGGCCTTCATTCTGGAATGAGCCTGATCTTCAGGGGAGGGGCGACTAATGAAGAAGAAAGAGGGCTTTGTGGAGTGCCAGTTACAGTTTTTGCATATGAAGGGGGCGGGGGAGGGGAGGAGGAAGCACTTTTACTGGGAGTGTGAAGACTTACCTTTCTCTTGGAGTGCCCTAGAGAGTTAAAAATGCAGTAGTTTCAGGGCTGCTTGTCAAAGATATATTGTGTCTTAATCCCTCCGCAGCAGCAGTTTTTAGTGCAGGCTGCTGAATCCCACTCTGCCTTTGGCCTGCTTGATGAAAATCGTAATAGCATAGCAATGATTAACACAGCAAGCCTTTGAGAACCAAGAATCTTTCTAAGCATGTTAACTCACATAGTCCTCAGGGCAACCCTATGAGGTTGGCACCAATATATCCCTATTTTCTAGCTAAGGAACCTGGGGTGCAGAGAAGGTAAGTAACCTGCTCAAGATCACACAGTGGGAGAGCTAGGATTTGAACCTAGTTATCCTGAGCCCAGAGCTTTGTCCTTAACTGTTACGTCATACCGCTTCCTGCGGTTTTTGTTTCTTTCCCCACTCTATCTGATGATTCAAATTTTCTGTAAAATCCCAGCCAAATAAATAGCTGAGTGAAATACTTATAATTGAATCCTTCATTTGCATAGGGCTTGACAGCTTACGAAACTATTTCATATGTAAATTTACCGTTAATTTTCCAAATAATTCAATAAAATAGGGTTTCTTTCTTTCCCTTGCTCTCTCCCTTTTGAAATTAGGTCTGTGAGGTTGGGAGCTCATCTAAGGTCACCGTCGCTGGTGAAGCCTGTCTGAAATCCAGTCTCTCTGACTCCAGGCCCACTGGCTTTCTGCTCTAGAAGATTCTCTGTTTAGTTTAGAAGTCATGACTCTAAGACACGGATGCTTGTCTATTTTCACTGTTGTTTCATCAGCAAATGAATTTGCCTGATACTCTTCAAATCAGTTATTGTTTTCAGAAATATTTGTGAGGCATTTATAGGTGGGGCCTGGAGCTAGGATTCTTGTAACCTAAAGAAGTTCACTTGCAAATGGAATGAGACAAGTTACAAACCAGGAGTTTCCTAAGTGGTTGGTCCTTGCAGCAGGTAGAGGAGCCATTCAGAGAAGGACCTTGGCCTCAGAAGGTTTTGGTGTGAAACTGGGCTCACGGCTTTCCTGCCAGGTCAGCAAATGACTTGACGTCTCTGAGACTCACCTGAGAAACAGGAAATGTAATGGTGCCTTCTCTGAGAGGGTGGGGAGGACCGTGGGAAGTGATTGGTCAGTGCCTGGGTCGTTTTCAGTGTGTGCTTTCAGCTACTCCTGTGAATTAAAAGGAGAACAGCAAGAGCATACTTCCTCCTTTGAGGTTTTCCCAGGCCAAATTTCTAAACCTCAGCACCTTGCTAGCCTTTACTTTATAATATAATCATCTTAGGGGCAGACCCTAAGTTCCTAGTACCTGGAACTTTTAGGCTGTAATTACATTAATATTTCTCAAGGACAGGGGCTTTCCTATGCTCTGTGAAGGTTAAACATCCTCAAGTAAAAACAGATCCTGCCTCCTGAAATCCTAGATACCCTTGAAAGTCTCCTGTCTGTTTCTCACAGGAAATCAACACCGTTTCCTGATGGGTTCAGGCATACATCAAAGCAACTTACTCCATTTTTCTCTCCATGAGAGAGATTATATCCTTACCTCCTGGATGTCACTCCGACTCAGGTATTTAGTAGTTTTTACATAATTTTCATATTCCCTGCGGAGTATTGGTTGTTTTTTTTTTCCCTGCTTGAACTTTCAGTGTGATGAAAGTTAGCCCTTTATGTGGACTCCTGAAAAGTGTACCCTAAGAAAGTGGTGAGTGGCTCAGTGGTGACTGTTTACCTCCTGCACCCTTCAGAGAATTGTTTTAGGTTGTATAGGAACTTCCAGCCCCAAGATATTGCCTGTTCAAAATTAGCTGTGTAGACTGCTGACAATAAGCAGCAACAATTTTTGATGATGTTCTTAATCTAGTGCTGTTACGCTCTTTTTTTCTCTGTGCTGTTCACAGCACTCTGCTCTGCTCATTCATACCTGGTGTCCCTCATCTAAGGAATCCAGTGCCTTATCTGTGGCCAGATGATCTTCAGAGAGTCAGAACCTGCTGTGGGGGCCTTCTAGGGGTGACCTGATAAAGGGCATTCCTTTTCCCCACTGCCCAAGGGAAGAGCTGAGCTGAACTTGCCTTTTGTTCTACCCAATTTATCAATACGTCGTCGCTGTCTAGCCCTGTGTCCCAAGCCCCTGCAAGGAATAGTTAGTAAAGGAGCTGGGAGACTCCAGCCACTTAACATTAATTGGTTTCCCTCCCCAAGATGAAAGCACTGGTGTAGGGAGTAAAAAGCATTCCTCCCTTACCCTGGTTGCAACTTTATTATTATTTTTTAAAGCAACAATTGTCAGATTTCATGGTTATATTGGAGTTAAGCTATACATAACAAGGGCTGTCCAGAAAGTATCCAGCCATGTAATATGAAAAATAGAGGCAATTGTGGCTGGATTTTTTTCTGGACAGCCCTTGTGTATAGATGAGATGGTCAAAATGTTTATAAATAACTCTGCCACATCTTTGCCTCAGGTTTAGAAAGTTTCTTAAACATTCCAGGATGTTGGTTAAAATGGATTCCCCTAGACCAGTGGTTCCCAACCTTTTTCCACTTGTGTACCCCTTTTAAACCCATTTCTATAAATTGTACCCCTTGTTTTTAAAACAGCTGTTTTTAAATACTGACACTTTTGTTCAGTGCCTATCTTAATGTGAAATAGTGGAAATGAGGTAATAAGTTAGGGAAGAAACATTACTACACTAAAAGCACAAATCACAGATTTAATTTTACAATATTTGTAACATGGTTAAATATTGATCATGATGATCAAGTTTTTAATAAACTTTTAACTTATTATTAATAATATTTATTTGTTATCTGAAAAGTCTGTAATAATTGTTATACAGATCACTAGCAATTTGAAACATCGTTAGTGAGATTGTTGAGCTTGCTTTGATGCACTTAGTTTCTTGAAATCAGGCTCTAAAGATGCGAAATACATCTGGATGTGCATTAAGCTTGCTGTGGTACTTATTTTTTATGAAGGTGTGAGAAGCAAAAGCTGTCTCCACTAGTTTAGTGTTAGTACGTGGCAAGAGGTATTTGAACGCCTTCTGAATGAGCTGTTTGTATTCCTCACTGACATCTTACCCAGAAGGTAATGAGATGCTTTCTTTTAAAATCAGAATTTAAAGAAGGATCGGTTGAAAGTTCGGTTAACTGCTCTTTTTCATTGATTGATAGTTTAGCTTCTTTGAAGAGTTCATCATTGAAGGGATCTGCAATCCAGTTGTTTTCTTTTCCACATTGAGGGAAGTACTTATAAAAGGACAGTTGAAGACCTTCCAAGTGACTTATAATATTCTCTTTCACGTTTTGGGATAGGTGCAAGTCATTCTCAGATAAGAAGTTGCAGTTTCAAAAACTTCAGGCTGACCTCTTTCAAAACACGCTTTTCAAAAGTCCAGTTTTTAAATCATTGACTCAATTTTGTTGGTTACTTTGAAGATAGTGATTGAGCTGTTTTTGAAGTCCCAAGTTGAGTTTATTTCTGGAAAAATATCTGATAAATATGCAAGATTTTGAAGCCAATCACTGTCCTGAAACTTAGGAACAAGAGGGAAACAATGGTCTTCAAAACATACTTGGGCTTCATGTCTAAGTTCAAACACCTGGGTAAGTACTTTGCCTTGAGATAGCCACCTTACCTCTGTGTGCAAAGAGAATGTGCTGTGAATCCTGCTTATTTCTTCATACAGCTCTTTAAACAATCTGGAGTTTCATGGTTATGACTTAATAAAATTTACAACTTTTACAGCCTCATCAAGAACATCTTTCAGTTCACTAGGAAGAGGCTTGGAGGCAAGACTTTGTCTATGAATGCAGCAGTGACTCCATGGTGCATGGGAGCTACTTCTTTAATTTGGCCACGTAGGCCTCTAAAACAGCCTGACCTAGGCTTGCCTCCGTCAGTGCATATATCACAACAATTTGATCAACTAATGTCTTTTTCAATGAAATAACCATTGATTGCATTAAAAATATCTTCTGTGGTATGCTCTGTCAATGGGTAACAAAGCAACAGGTTTTCCTTAACTTCATTTCCTACCAAGTACCTTGCGATGATGAGCAAAATAAATAAATCAGCAACATCTACAATTCATCGACCTGGATGGAAAAGAATTTACTTTTTCTAATTCTATCTACTACTGCAGCTTCAACTTCATCAGAATGTTTGAAAAAGAGATAGTACTGATTTTGCAGACATGTCCTCCTCCAAACATACAAAAAAACCGTATCTTTAATAGAAGGAGAAATTAAACCTTCAGTTATGATGTGGTTTTTACCACACTTAGTCATGTGATAAGCAATATGGTATTAAGCTTCAACTGGATTCTCATTGTCTTTCTTTCCCAACATCATGTATGAAGTGACAGTTGGACAGTTTTCTAAGTACCAGAAATAATGTATTTCTTTGTTTTTATTTTTTATTTTTTTTTATTTTTTTTTTAATATTTTATTTTATTTTATCTTATTTTATTTTTTTGCTTTTTGGTATGTGGGTAGCTCCCTGACTGGGAATCGAACCCAGGCCGCAGCACTGACAGCGCCAGCGCCGAAGCCTTAAGCCACTACACCATCAGGGAACTCCTTCTTTGTTTTTATATGTAGGATATTTAGTTCCTAAATGTTGCATAAGTAGAGAGGGTTTCATGAAACCATTGGATAATATTTCCCCACACACAACACACAGTCTTAGGACAGTCATCATCCCCTACAAATGAAAATCCCTATTTAATATACTCTTCAGAGTACTTCCTTTCCTTCTGTGTAGTATCTGGGGCATGCACCTTTTTACTATCGCTCAGTGTGGGTGTATTCTAGCTGTGGACACATGTCAAGAAGTGCTTGGTGATGGGTTATAATCCATCAAGTTTTGGTATTTTAACCGTCCTGTTTTCAACCACTGATCCTTAACTGACACGCTTAAAAATCACTGACAGTGATAACTGAAACTATGTTAAGCATTAAATAAAAAAAAACTTGAAAAGAATCATGAGTAAAGATAACGCACTTACTTTTATTCAGTCAATAACTAAACTGATCAAACAGTCCAGCTACAGATGTATTTATATGTTTTGGGAAGTTCTAGAACCATTGCAAATGGCTTGTTCTGAAACTGTGCATGACTGGTAGAAGATCCTTTTGGGGGTAGAGTTCATAGCCATGCCCTCACCAATCATCATTCGCTAATGTGATCTAATTTTGAAGTGTCTCCATTAACAGTGATTCAAATTTACCATTTATTGTTCCATCACTAATGTTTTGCTTTTTTTTACTTTACTTGTTTTTTCACCATTATTGATTCTTTTTCATGTACGCCTAAATGGCCCAACATGTATCCCTGGGGATATGTGTACCACCACGTGGGAATTGATGCCCTAGATTTAGAATCAAATTGACGGAGCAATTGCTTTCCTCAGTGTTGGTATAAAGGAGCAAAGGAAAGAAGGGACTCCAGAGGCACAGTTCCTTCACCGCTGAGGGACGTGTCCTGTATAAACTGCTAAGAAGTCACTGGCGAGTCCATTTGATTAAACCTTGATTTAGCAGCTAAAGTCGATGCAGGATAAATAGGTATATGGCAGTACCCTCTCCCTTAGAAAGTTCACCGTTTTTGTTTAGGAGGCAAGATTGATACTCCCAAATGGTATGAGGATAACACATTGAATCAAACCTCACTGTCCTGGCCTTGGTTTAGGACTCTTTCTCTGTCTTGCAGCCCCGAGAATCTGTGCACTCTAGGACCTGCCACCCCACCCCGGCCATCGGAGCCTGCTGCCCCCTCTCTCCATCTCTCCTGGCTGAAATCTTGTTCGTCAGCTCCCCTTCTCCAGTGTTCCCACATTCAGGAATTCACCCGTCTGTCTTTCCTTTCCCTGTGCCCTCATGTTTAGTCAGTATTCTCACAGAGGCCACCTAAGTCACATTCACTTATTCTGCTGGAGCCCAACACCTGCATTTTCATCTTTGTGGCAGTAGTCCCTATTACTTACTGAACAGCTGCTTTGGGCCGCACATCTAGGGAGGCACTTGGTATACTGTAATGGAATCCTATTACTTTGTCTCTCCAGAACGATTGTCCCTAATTTAATCTCTTTCTTGCTATTGTCCCTAATTTAATTGCTTTCCTGTCACTTCCTCCTTCTGCCTCTTCATCAGTTGGGAGAAGAAACTGCTTTTGCCTGCACTCCAATCTTATTATGGGGAGACTGCCAATCATAACCCCAGACTCACTATGATGGGCCAATTATAGTCTTTCCCTGGGATTTAGGGGCACTCCCTCTGGAATGGGGCATCTGGGAGGTGCCCTTGGCCTTGTGTCTCCCCGGAAAGAAGCTGGTGAATAGCAGAGAATGACTTTGCTATCCAGAGCAGGCACTGCTGAGAGGTCTATGGTCTAGCCTCCTCCTCTCTGAGATTTTCTGCCTACAGCCTGCACTCTGCTTTGGGTGAGCTTATTGTGTCCTGACCTTGCACACACCTTACCTCACTAATCCTCATGACAAAATAAAGTAGTATTATTGTTATCATTATTTTAACCTAAAAGGAAGCAGTTTCAATGCTCTTTTTTCATGAGAAAATATGTGCCCATTAAAAAAACAAAATCAGAAATGTAATACGAAAACAAAAATCACCCACAATCCTACCACTCACAGATAATGTCTGATAGCGTTTATATATACATGTGTATTTGTGAGAGGATGTCACTTGTCTCCAAGAGAAAACAGAGGCTCAGAGAAGTTAAGTAACTTTACTAGTGTCTTATAACCAGCCCACTTCTTTATGAGCAGGGACCAGATCTTATGTTGGTTAACTCTGTCTGGTCCAGCACATGTCACTCAGTAGGAAATCAGCAAATACATGTTGAGTGAATGCTAAATTCATTGTAATTAAGGAAGGTGCCTAGAGTTAGTTTTGTAGCTCAAGAAGGAGAGAGGTACGTACTGTTGAGAATTACTGGGAGGGTTTTCCGGAGGAATTGAAACTAGAGAATGGAGACAGATACTCATTTGTTTCCCTGCAGTATGCAGTGTCCTGAGTGGTCAGTCAGCGAGTGAGATACCTGAGCACTGCTGCAGGGCTGGGTACAGCCCAACACTCCGTGATTACATTTGAGCCTTTCCTGAAAATGCAGAAGATCAAAGTGAAACCGTGTCCATGTGGACATGGCAGAGAGGGCCAGAGGAAGCGATAGATAGTATCCAGGAGGAAATCCACAGCTGCTGGGGCAATAGAAAATGAAGATCTAAAGAAAGAAAGTGCAGGCACAACAAAAATATTATCAAAGATCTACTGACGGACTTTCCGGGAGGCCTTCCCCGTCTGTCTGCCGCCCACCTCTTGGCTCTCACCTGGATTTGGTACTTTTCCGTCTCCCCTCCCACAGGACTGTCCTTCCCCAGCCGGTCAGCTACCAACTCTGCTCAGTGCTGGGGGAAACGGCAGGCCCCTGACTGGCCGAACTAGATTGGGTTCCCACCTACTTGCTTTCAAGCACCCTGTGTTTTTAAGTATTCTTCATTATCAGTTGTAATTGAATATTTACTTGTGAAATTGTTACTTCTGTGATGCCTTCACCGTCACAGGACTGGCTGCCCCTTGGAGTAGGGCCTGAGTCTGGGTCAGGGCCATACAGTCCCTGGGGGCCTACTGAATCCACTCTACTCTTTTACCAAGCTTTGTTCCCACTTCACAGAGGCTGGGACAATTCCAGTTCGCCTTGCTATTACTATCTAGCAATTTCAAAATGCGACTTTGAACAACTGAAAATCTTAAGCTTATCTCTTCCAAAAGATAAGGACTGCAGCCCCGTAAAAAGTCAATTTCAACTCAATTAAACCTCCTGCGGACTTTATTTGCAGGGGAGCAGTGGGTAGCTCAAGAGCTAAGCTCATTTCCCACGATGGAAAATCTGCGATAACTCTGGGCTCTGCTGCTATAAATTAGGGTCACTCTGCCCTTAATTGGCAGCAAATTAAAATTCTCCCTCACAGCACTCCTCTTTCTCTTCTTTCATGTATCTGATGTTTGAGAGGTGTGGAGGGAGAGGGCACCAAGCAGGTTTGGGTTGTGAGGGCCCGGGAGAATGGGGGAGGTGAGAACTTCTCCTCTGCCCTGAGCATCCTTCCCCCTCCCCTGGTCATCTGCCCACCCCTCCCCTCCCATCTCTTTCTTCAGGAATTTGGAAAGGTCTCTTTACTAGGGAAATATCCCCTGTGGAGTTCTTACTCTCTTCTTTCTCTTAATAAGTAGAAGGGGAAAATATCTCTAAGTTTTGAATTTGCAAGCAATCTGGATGCAAATATGGCCCCAGAGGCCTGTGTAAGCCATCTGCTTCAGACGGGGCCACCTTTCCTTCTTGCAGGAGAGAGAAAAGGGATTATAACAAAGCTTCAGTCGGTTTCTTGGGGGCTGAGGCAGTTGTGGGGAGAAGAGAGGCCTGGGCTGTTTTATTTCTTGCCCCGCTGGTGTCATTCAGGAGTAATTGGTCAGCCTGCATGGTGAGGCCTGCGAGGCCTGCTGGGCTGGGTACTGGAGCTACAGGCATTTCTGCTAGGAATGGAAAGCCTGGCCTAATGGGGAGCATGCAGATGGTAATGGCTGTGTCATCAGGGCATGGTCACGCCTAAGGTCGGGAGCAGTTAATCAAGGGTCTGGTTGGATTGGCACAGAAGGCATCAAGAAAGGTGTCTCGGGGAGGTGTCACTGGAAGATGTGTCTGGGAGGCCCTAAAGCGATAGCCCATAATGTATTCCCTATCCTGCTGATGATAATGGATAGGTTTATTTTGACAAATGAGTTTTCAAAAATTTGCTGTCTGTAAGGTTTGGTGTTTGACTAAGTGATTCAAACCATTTTCCAGGCTTCTCTCTGTAAGTGAGCCCTTCTCCGGGAACCTCAGCTGTCCTACCCGGGCCAGAGCAACTCAGGGCAGCGACCCCTGGGTCTGCCGGGGGAGGGGAGGGTCCTCTACCTCTCCAGGAAGCTTTTCTAAGGTCGGGGATCTCAGTGTCCTCATCTCTGCAGTGGGATGATGATCCTTCCCTGAAGATTAAGGAAGATTAAAGGAGATGAAGGATGATAAAACACCTTGTAAGCATGAGAGTTTTGTCTGAGATTGAAGGGTCAGATAGCAAGCAGCAGTTTGTCTCCATCCGTTAGTCACTCAGCCAATATTTCCGTGGCTGGCGTTGTTCTCAATACTGAGGGTGAAACAGTGGGCTAAAACAGAGACCTGACTCAGTTAGAGTCCGAAAATGAAGAAGCAGATGCCCTATCAGGTGATGTAAGTGCTAAGAAAAATGAAGCAGAGTAAAAGGACTTGAGATGGGGGTGAGTGAAGTGGGTGGGGTGTGGGCTGTTGTGTGGAAAGCTTGTGACAAAGTGACTTTTGAGCAGAGACCTACATGAAATGAAGGAGTGAGCATTGGGGCTGGAGGTAGGGGGTGGTGAGTCCTCCAGGAGAGGGGCCAGCAAGCACAAAAGCCTTGAGGTGGAAGCTAGTTCTCAGTTAATAATACAACAACGCTTGCATCTATTACCACTAGTAACATTTGTGGAGCACTTACTGTGCCGTATTCAATACTCCAGCATCACTTAATCCTCACAACGACCCCATTAGGTAGGCCTAATTATTACCATACCCATTTTATAGGTGAGGAAACTAAGGCATCCTCTCAACAAGCCAAGCATTCAGATAATTGGGGAAGAGGAAGTAGTTCTCATTTACACAAGTGTGTATGTGAAGCAGCACTGCACAGAGGGTTAAAGAGAAAAGAAATCTGGGTTTGGGTCTGGCCTGCCACTCATCTGCTGTGTAATCTTAGGCAAGATGCTTAACCTCCCTGGGTTCCAGTTTCCTGATTTGTAAAATAGGCTAATAAAAACTCAGAGGTTTGTTATGTATATTAAGTGAGAAATCCAGGTGAAAGGATATTGCAAACTTCATAGTACGATAAAAATGTTACTTTATTGTTACTACTACTACTACTACTACTACTACTACTACTGCTACTAAACACCAATTCTCCTTCCTAGCTTCTTGAAGAGAGTGAATGAGATAAATGGAAGGTTGCAATTTATATCATTTCCTCTATTCTTTCCCTGAAATTTTATTTTATGCGAATATCTCTGAGGGGGGATTACTACAATATCCAGTTGAATTGGTAAGCATTTTTCTGAAAGATTAAAGAACAATGAGTTAAAGTTGGTGGCAAGGTTTCTTCCATTACTAAAGAAATCATTTGAGGTCCTAGAACTCCCAAACCACTCGCATCCATAATACCAGGCTACTTATAATTCCCAAACCTAGAAATTGATGACAGCTTTCTCTAATCTTGTCTTGCAGTTAGCAGGTACTCAATAAATTCTGTGCAAATAGCCCTAAATAATTGTACCCTTTTGAATAGTTCTATGTCCCAGAGTCCTGTGGGATGAATGCATAAATCCCAGGGGATTTGGAGAGCTGGGTATTATTGTTTTGGGCCACAGAGTGGGAGAACTGAAGTGAAGGACTGAGTAATTGATGAGGAGCCTGGGTACCCATTCTCATTTTGGTGAGGAATACTTTGCTTCCACCACTATGGCAGTGGGTCAGTTAAGTTCATCTGTGAATTGACGAAACACCTACCCTGTGTCGGGCACGGTGCTTTGTGCTGGGAATGCCAGGGTGCCCGGAGGAGAGGCTCAGGATATAGTCTTTAATTTGAACTCTGGCTGCTGCCTTTCCTGGCACCTCCAAAGAATGCAGAGGTGATGGTTGCTTCATTGTCACTTGCGGATGACTGGCAGGCGTGCAGCCGTCTAGCTGGCACTCCATCTGGTGCCTGTGATCAGACCCGAGTCACGCAGTCTGCACTTTGTTTTCCCCGGCGCACTGTGACTTCCTGCGATAAGCTCCATGTTGGCTGTGATGCCGACCTTCCCTGGGGTTGGAATAACAGCCTCCTGGGGACTGCGGTTAATCTCAGGAGAAGCGGGGGCCCCCAGGGAAAGAATCCTGTCTCTCCCTGTGTGCACCTGGGATTAGGCAGGGGTGCCGCTAATGCGATTAAGTGAAGGGAAAGCTGATTGCTAGGAACTGGGATCCTGGGGGTGAGTCTCCTGTTTGTCCTTAGTGAAGGCCTTCCTCCTGTCACTGCTTCTTAAGGGTGAAGGAGCCCCTGACAAAGCGAGGTTAGACTGAAGTCAAAATACTAGCTCTGGGAGTCAACTAAACCCATTCAACTAACTGCCACCTTGGGCAGACCTCAAAGCCCCAGTCTCTTCATCTGTACAACTTGGGGTACTAATCCTGTCTCGCACATTACTTTGTGGTGAGGATGAACTAAGATAATGGCTCACACTGAGTGCACACAGTAAGCATCAGAAACTGAGCTGAACTGACATGGTACAGGTGGGGAACCTGAGGCCCACATGGTGGTGATCGAAATTACCCAGAATTCCTCAGTGCTGGAGGCTGGAGGAGAAAACCCACCTCTTTCTCTCAGGGCTAGTGGCCTGCTGTGCCCTGCTGCCTGGCCTGGAGACAGAGAATGAGCAGGGCACTGGGATAGTTCAGCAAGAAACGTCAGAGGCTGGAGTTTTTCTTTGCGGCTGGCCACTGACTGGACCACTGCATCTCTTGAAGGCGTACTTGGTTTCCTCATCTGTACTATGAGGCGGCTTGACTGCCCCCTCTAGCCCTGTTGTCTTTCTCTTTCTCTCTTTCCTTCTCTCTTTCTTTTCCCTCCCTCCCTCCCTCCTTCTTCTGTCTTCTCTCCTTCCTCTCTTTCTCTTTCTTTCTGGAAGCCTACTGGAGGGAGCAGAGAGCCAGAAGGGAGAAGTGGAGAGAACATGTCAATATTACATAATAAAAGTAGCTAGCACTTTGTAAATGCTGACTTCATGCCAGGGACTGTGCTGGATGCCAGGATGCAACTGGACCGGAAATTATCCTTGTTTTCTAGGGGCTGTTGGACTAAGAGAGCTGGTGTGTGTGGGTGTGTGTGTGTGGGGAAGACATAAAGCAGGAATTAGTATTCACCCTGATATGTGCCTTAAGAGAAATGTGCATGGTGAGAATGGCCCCCAGATGAGACTGTCGTGGGGTGTTGCGTGGCTGCCTGGGTGTGCAGGACCATCACACACGTGCGTGCGGGACCATCGTGCGGGACCATCGCACACGTGCATGAGGGACCATCGTGCGGGACCATCGCACACGTGCGTGAGGGACCATCGTGCGGGACCATCGCACACGTGTGTGCGGGACCATCGCACACGTAGAATGACCCTAAGTGGTGGACAGTGAGGGGAAGCCAGAGTCCTTTTTGCTGAACAAGGAGAGCTTGTGGTTGAAAGGGCAGCTTTAGGAAGGTTCCAGTGGGAGGGTTGTCAGCTGATCCAGGGGGCTGATGGATTGCATTCCTTCAGTTAGAAACCATCAGAAGCCCCACTGAGAGGGCTCTTGTGGCTTTGGAGCTTTGCTGGCTGTTTCCTCTTGTGAGGGGAAAAAGGAGTTTTGCCTTTAAGTTTTACCTTTCTGTCCTCTTGGTTTCCTAAATGTGACACTGTCTAAACCCAAAGTATTTGCACTAAACTTGTTAATTTTAACAAAGTGTATGTAGCAGAGGAGAATAAGAATGGGGAACAGCCAAAATGCTGCCAGATTTTCCTCCCGTTGAGGTTAGGTTTTTCTGACATTTTAAAGAAAGTTACGTCGAAAACCTGGCCAACTTGTGACTCTAGATGGTGGATGTAACACTTGGTCAGGTACATATTATGGACTTACTATGTACTTGGGCCTCAGCTAAATAATTTGATAGCGCAAGCTTCCTCGAACTCTTAAGGTTGTTAAAATACAGTTCAAAGCCATAGACGCTTTTGGGAGTGATCTGAAGAGTGGGCAGCTGAGGAGGCTTTGAAGCCACCCAGTTTGAATACTCAGACTGCTAAGTGCAACTCTTCAAACACTCAGCGTGCTTTAAATCGTCTTGTGCAAAGGATTTTAAGGAACATACACTCTCCTGCTGATACAGGGATAAGAACCCCTTATCTTCTCCCTAAATATTGATTTAGGATGATAGCTTGTATTGAAGTCTCTCCCAATAAATTAATTTTTAATTTAGAAAACTACCTCTAGGAAAAGTTTTGGAGGGCATCTTTACTGAGATGAAAAAGTGGAGAAGCTAAAGCATTGCTTTAATTGCAATACTCTCCTCCCCATCAGATGAATCCATTGACACATATAGTTTATGTAGTTTTTGTTTGCAAGACTCTGTCCTGGAAACTGAAGGAGAGACTATGATTTAGCTCCTGTGTTTGTGTGTATATGTTTGCTTATATGTGTGTATGTATTATCTTTGATGGGAAAGAAAAATGAGATATTTTTTCAGAAACTTTTTGTTTTCGGGAGAAGGGATAGCATAGCAGAAAGAGCCCTGGATTAAAGTTCAACAGACTTGAATTTATCTCCTGACTCTATCTCTAACTATTAATAGCTGTGTGATCCCAGATAAGACATTTGCCTTCTCTGATTCTCAAGTTCTCTTCTGCAATGCAATGAGGCTGCACCCAGCTCTATGGACCAGTTGCATCGAAATCACCTGATAACTTGCTAGAAATGCAGAGTCTAAGGCTCCTTTCCAGACCTATTGGATCAGAATCGGCATTGTAACAAGATCATCAGATGATCTGCAAAATAAAGTTGAATAAACATTGCTTTAAAGAATGATTCCTGCTATGATATTCTAGCATTATTTTGTTTCTTTCCTAATATATAATAAAATCCAGTTAGGAAGAATTTATCCAGTAATGAACCAGGCATTCTTACCCTTCAAGAGTTTGTACTGTGTGAGAAAAATGATTTAAAGGCTGAAGCATGCAGAAATAGTTGTATATTCAGTTCCAAATGCTATATATACGTACTTCTCCTTTTTGCCTTGTGTTTTAGGTCTTGACAGTTTGGTTGGGGCAGCTGTGAGAGAGGGGAGAAGGAGTTGGGAAGTCAAGGTGATTAAAGGTGGAGATGGCAATGGACCTCCCATAGTGACAGGTGGCACAGTAGTGGGTCTCAGTTCAAGTCCTCAAAATCATCACAAGGGTTCTGAGGATTACGTGCCATCAGTGATTGCAAAATGTTTCATATTTATTCAAGTATATATGAATGTTTCATTAACTGAATAAAAACTCATAGTAACTTTTTCATATTCTTTATTTTTCTAATTGATAATAAATGTTAATACTGGGAGGGAGAATCTATATCATTTATTACATTAAATGGAGTCTCCTTACTTGAAACAATTGGGAACCAATGGAAAAGGGGATAATAATAATGATATTGATAATAACTAAGAAATACTGAGAACTTTCTAAATACCAGGTACTGTGCCTTACAATAACTGTTTCTTAGTTATTATCAATATCGATGTATGGATAGGGAAACTGAAGGCCAGAGTGGTGAAGTCATACCTTGGGCAATCCAGGACTGGAACCCAGACGTCCTGGCTGTTGACTTTGCCAGACTTTCTGGTTTGTTCATCTGGTGCCCTGAGGTAGCAATTGTGGGAATGTTCTTCCTGGGTTCCTGCGGTGGGAGTCACAGACTATCATAGTTGGGAGGACCTCATGAGCCTCTGGGGCACTCACCATGTTTACAAGGGTGCACTCTTAGCCCAGCAAAGGAAAGGGACTTGTCCAAGGTCAAACAATCAGTTGGGTTTGTTTGCTTGTTTTGGTCTTTCTGCACTGGAAATTCAGCTCTTTATAGAAAGATATGCTTTTTCACAAGAAGTGGTTAAGTCAAACAAGCCCTTCTATGAAAGCAAGTGAACATGATTTCTAATACTGCATCTCAGGTTTTTGTGAAGATTTATATATCTTTAAAAAGGATTTAGCATAGACCCTGCTAATTATGAGCACTCAGATTATTGTAATAATAATTTATTATTATTATTTTTTACCAACCTTTACATATAAAATTTAGGAACAGTTTTGTTTTTTGAAACAGTGGGACTGATTGCAGTCTTGACTCCCCCCACTACCTCCCAATGGTCTCTGTCTTAAAGATAACCTTTGAGAGGGGCAGATCACCAATTTCCTTCCCCCCCGCCCCCCAAATACAGTACCACATAATCATTGGAAACCGTATAACAGGGCTCCCGTCCTTGGGCTTCGTGGTAGGTTTAATGCTCTCCTGTTGCGGTCCTGAAATTCTCAATAGTATTATTTTGAACCAGGGGACCTGCATTTTTATTTTGCAGTGGGCCCTGCAGATTATGTAGATTAAATTAAGATAAGGTAGACTCAGGACCGAGAGCCCCAGAGGAAGGAGTCAGTGGGGACTGTCGCTTTTTGGGGGAGGAGGAAGAGGAGGCCACAGGCCTGACCTCTTGTGGTGGTTTCCAGTATTGTGTGTGGGCTTGAGAGACAGCATGTAGTCAGCTGCTGTAGGCCAGAGGAAGAGAGCAGGGTGGATCTCTCACTGTCCCATCACTTTGCCTTGTGTTATAGACAAATCACTAACCTCTGTATGTCTTCTTTGCATCCCTAGCCTCAACTGCAAATAGTACCCAGTACATAGTAGGTCCTTAACACATTGTATTTGTTTACTTTATTGCTTCCCTATGGTCTATCTGATAGATAAACTTTGAAAAAATATAAGGTGATGGAAAGAGAACTCACATTAGGTGGTGAACTTATTATACATCAAGTTGACAATGCACTGTAGAATTGTATGCCTGAAACCTATGTGATCCTTGCTAACAGATGTCACCCAATAAGTCTAACAATAAAAATTAAAAAAAAAAAGAAAAAGTAGATGAAGCTTTTTATGTGAGTTGTATTATAAACTTTTCTTTTTTCAGTGTCATTGCCATACCTCATATATGGACTACCCAGGGGCCTTACAGTAATTTTCCTGCCAGTAATCTCTTATATTAATCCAAATAGCTGCATTAACTTTCCCAGGTCCATCACTTATTATACACATGACCTCAGACTCACTTAGTGTTTCTGAGTCTCAGTTGCCTTATCTCTAGAAAAGACGATTCTGTTTACATTGAAGAGCTGTTAGGAAAATTAGAGATAATACAGGTAAAGCCCTGGGTATAATAGTGACTGGCATATAATAGGTGGTCAATAAAGAATAGTTTTTCTCCTTATTATAAAATTATAAGATTTTATATATGTGTGTGTGTGTGTGTGTGTGTGTGTATATAATATGAATAATATATAAACAGCTTTCATCATGTCATTTCCTCCTCAGAAATATCTTCAGTGGCTCCCCAGTATCCATGGCCATGCAGGGTCAAGGCTCTTCAAGATCTAGCCATAGTCTACATTACCTAACTTCTCCCACTGGTATTTAAAAAACTTCTATAATGCTAAATGGGATCTTCGTGTTTTACTTTGTCTATATCTTGTCTCCCAGGGGCATTGGAAATTCCTTGGCAGTAAATTTCTGTGTCTCCCTTGAGCACCCAGGAGAGTGCCTGCCATACAGTGTCTGTGTGTTTGTTGATTGCTAACATGTACTTCGGGAATATACTGCAACTTTACTTGATTTGCAACTGTTCATACTGATTAGCTCCTTCAAATTGGAAGGGATTATGATTTTGCATTTGAATCAGAAGGAGGGAAAAAACCCATCCTTCCTTCTCTCTATCTCTCTCTCTTTAAGCAGCCACTGTCACTCTCCATTGGGGTGGTTGTTTACACGTTGGTCTCCCCTTCTGGACTGTGAACTCTGGGTGCTTAATTCTACTTCATAGCTTCAATGTCCAGCATCTTATTGAAACTGGCAAAAATAAGAAAAGGCATTCATTAAATATTTGTCAAATCAGTGAATATTGGAAGGCTCACATCTTTATGGCGGACGGGGGAGACAGTGGGAGCTGCCTTTTTACTGGAAAAACATTGTTTATTAGATCTGTATGGATCATTTAGAAACTATGCAGTGGGATATCTTTTATGGTCAAAGAAGAAAATCCGTATAAAATGCTTAATTAAAAGCAGAAGCTCACATTTCCCCTTGTAATGAAGGCAGGATCATGAATATTTTCCTTTCCTCAGCCCAGGAGATGGGCAGGCAGCCAAGCTCAAAGACGGGGATGCTGTGCAGACAGACAGTGAGAAGCTTTGACAATCAAGAGGACTGGGTCCCCGTTACCCTGGGCCCATCTTTGCTTCGTTCTTTCTCTTCATAGATGTTGAAAACATGAAAAGCACTAACTCCTTTAAGATATTCCGACAACATGTTTAGCTCTTTTAAGGTGTTTTGCTCTGTTACCCTGAAATTACCACGTGTCTGTGAACTTACCACAATGGCATATTTTCAGGAGTAGGTTCTGAATTTGAGGTGAAAGCCCTAAGAGGTGAGCATCTTTTTCTTGTTCTTGGTGCTCCTGGCCCTGGCCCTTCTCAGTTGGGATGCCAGGAGCTCTTAACCCACACAGCACCAGGAGGGTCAGGCCTGTCCTGGGTGTAAAGCACTGGTGAGAACCAGGAGTAGGGAGACAGAGAGGGCAGTGATGTTCTCACTGACTTCTGCCACCAAGAGGAAGTCAGGTCTCTGAGAAGGGGAATGAGTGCATGTGTCTAGAATAGGATCTCGCTCCTCGAGGTGTAGTATCAGCATCACCTAGGAGCTTGTTGGAAATGCAGAATCTCAGATGCCCTCCAGACTTATTGAGTCAGACCCTGCAGTTTACCAAGATTTATATGCACATTAATATTTAAGAAGCACTGATTAATATTTAAGAAGTCTTTCTCATCCTCAAAACTTGTTAGTCTGAATTTTTGTAATTCTAAGATGTTGTGTGATCCTTGATTCCAGAACTGCCTTGAATCTCAGAACTGCCTCCATAGAGATATTACTTGACTTTTTACTGTTAAGATTTTTCATCTATAAAATGTATATGTTGTATGCTTTGCTGGTTTTGTGTGTGTGTGTGTGTGTGTGTGTGTGTGTGTGTGAATGTATTAAATGAAATGTAATGCTCTTAGCATGTAGTAGGAACTTAATACATAAATATTAGTTGTTGCTATTATTACTTTATCTGAGCCTTAGTGCAGACAGTTCAACTACTTATTATGATGGGAGAATTGTTCTGCTGTCATTACTAAAATACTATAATTTTGCATAAACTTTATATCTTTAGTGTAATTCAATGAGTAGCCTTAAAAATCAGTAGTTTCTGAACCCTCTTATTTTCTTGGTTTTTTTTTTTTTAATTTTCTAACTTTTAATGTGGACATAGGTGTTAAGTAGCTCTATTCAGGCACATCATCTATTTTTAAAATATAGGGGGGTTCCCTGGTGGTGTAGTGGCTAGGCTTCGGCATTCTCCACGCCGTGGCTGGGGTTCGATTCCCAGCCAGGGAAACAACCAAAAATAAAACATAAAATAAATAAATAAATATGATTGAATCACTTATGTTTTCTATTTGAGGTTTCTTCCCCCTTCACTGATAATAATGATTAAGCAGAGCCTTCTTATTTAGCAGTAGTTAGACAGTTAATGAAAAAGGTCAGTTAAAGCAGGGAGTGAGGAAACAGTAAGGAAGTAAAATGAAACATTTTATTTAACTTTAAATGTCTTGATGTCCACTCATTTATTCCCATGGTTTAGGGCCAAGGCTTTTCATTTGAGCCTGGGTCTGATGTTTGGAAGTCCCTGTCTTTTTTCACATCCACACCTTAGTAAAATACATCTTCTGTACCCATCTTCAGATGGATTAGAAATTTAAAGACAGGTACAAAGCAATTCAAATGGAAAGTTCTTTCAGATATTTACCATCTTTCTAACTTTTTATCCTTATCTCACAATTAATACAGTGGCAAGTTTTACACTTTTGGAGGTGGAATATTTTTATTTCACCTTTCCAAAGCACATGACTTTCCTGAAAGTCATAACTTTGTTTTCATACTCTTGTTTCATCAATTCACATTCTGTACAGTTAAAGTCTTAAAAAAAATATAACTGTGTTATGCACTTTGGGACCAAACTCTATTGATTCTTGTTAGAATAAAGCTTCGAGAGAAGAGAACAGAAGTGCATGGCTTGTCCAGAAGTATCCACAGATAGCAGGCAGATGCTTTCTAGAGGGAATGGAGAATGCTGCTTAATCCAGTGAGTCCACGTGTAGTTAAAAACTTCTACATTTCTATTCATGTTCATGCTCCTTCACAGTTATCGAAGCAGTTTCAAATTGGATTATCCCATTGAATTTTTTACAACCCTCTTGTAATTAGGCTAGGTAAGAATTTAGGGATGAGAAAATGGAGGTTTGTAGAAGTTGAATTGTGTGAACAATGAGGGTGAGTTGGGAGAATTCTCATTTTTTTGGAGTTGTAGGCCAGATCTCTACTTTTTCTTGTCTGTTGACTCTTTTCATGCAGTTTTGAAAGCAGTGATGAGACTTTGGTTTTATTTGTATAATTACCATTTTTTTAACCGAATTATATTAATGCTATAAGGCATATCAGTAATAGTAATGTATCACATATCTCAATATTAGATGATCAATGCTATCCAATGAAATTATAACCAAGCCATACATATAATTTTCAATTTGTAGTGGCCACATTAAAAGAAGTAAAAAGAAACAAAATTACTTTTATAGTATATTTTCTTTAACTCAATATGTCCAAAGTATCAGCAATTTCAGAATGCAATTCATATAAAAATGATTAATGAGATATTTTGCATTCTTCTTTTTGTACCAAGTCTTCATAATCAGGTGTGCATTTTACATTTATACCAGAGCTTAATTTGGCCTAGCCACACTTCAGGGGATCAATTAGCCACATATATGAGTAATACATTTCTAAACTTTGAGGAAAATAATTGTAACAAATGCAAGAATGGGAGCATTCTGAGATAAAAATCTTTAATACTTTGAGTCCATTTAATTTATAGACAAATAGTTCTATAGATTTCAATGGCTCATAATAATGGCCCCAGATAATTAAAAATAAGATTAAATGATTTACATTGTACTGTAATTAAGAAGTCAGAGTAGTATGTGAAATATACGAGAGCTGTCTGAAAAGAATCCAGCCCTAAATAACTCTATTTTTTATATTACATGGCTGGATACTTTCTAGACAGCTCTTGTATATTTTTAGAGAGCTCTATCAAAAATTTTTTGAAGAATGTTTGACATATGACCCAGCAGTTGTACTCCTGTACATTTGTCCCAGAGATATGAAAACTTATGTCCACACAAAGCCTGAACAGCTTTATTTGTAGTAACCCCAAATTGGAAACAATCAAATTCCTTTAAGGACTGAATGGTTAAACAAAGTGTGGTACATCCATGTTATGGAATACTACTCAGCCGGAAGCAGGAATCAACAACTAGTACATGCAACTCCTTGGAGAGATCTCAAGGGAATGATGCTGACTGAACAAAAACTAATCGCAAAAAAAATACATTTATATAACATTCTCAAAATTATAGAGATGAAAAACAGATGAATGGTTGCTAGGTGTTAGGGCCTGGGTGGGAGGTATGGGGAGGGGAGGTGACTGTGACTATCGAATGGTGGCATGGGGACCTTGTGGTGATGGAACAGTCCTATATCTTGATCGTGATGGTGGTTACACAAATCTACACATGGTAAAATTGCATGGACTATATATACACACACACACAAACGAGTACACGTAAAACTGGTCAAGTCTGAGCAAGGCGTATGCGTGTACTAAGTAAATTTTCTGATTTTTCTGTTGTATTATAGTTATGTAAGATGTCACCCCCTTGGTAAACTGGGGGAAGGATATATGAGACCTCTCTGTACTATTTTTGCAACTTTTTTTGAATCTATGATTATTTTAAGAAAAAAGTTGGTCTTTGAATGACTGTTCTATTATGTAGAAAGTCCCCTGCCTACGAACTCCTAGTGAAGAACCCTAGAGAAGCTGAATAATGAAGATCAAGTACACAGACTTTTGTTCAGGACCCTGCTTGGGGCTGGACTTACCTCAGTGCAGGGGAGAACGGTCATGGCCGAGCTGCACGCTCTTCCCATGTAAGGGAGGCACCTCTGTATGATCATTCCCAAGGGTTCTCTTGTTCTGGCTGCCTCTTGCGGTCACTGCAGTGGACACTGCTACCTTCCACTGAGTGTTTATCCTAAGGCACCTTGACAAGGTGCCTGAATGTGCCCTGACTAGGCTGACCAGATGTACTGTTTTAAACAGGACAGAAAACAACGGTACTGTCCCATTTCACATGGTTCATATGGCCAGCCTAGTCTCACTGGGCTAAATTCAAGGTGTCAGTAGGCTGGTCATATGTACCATGTGAAATGGGACAGTTCTGTTGTTTTCTGTCCTGTTTAAAATGGTAGGTCTGGTCAGCCTAGGCCCTGGGGTACCATTCTGTTGTTTGACCCCACCTTGATTGAGAACGCTGCAGAGACAGTCTTGTCAGTCTCAGCTGAGCTCGCTCTTCACATTTTCATATTAATGTGTGACTGGCTTTCAGCAGTTGTCTCTCAGTAATGCATTTAGTCCCTGGTGAGCATTCCATAGCCAGATGAACTTTAATCTCTGAATGCTCTGAAAGGGAGGGTTCCTTTTCCTCTTTTGAAGATTCTGCTCCCCTGTGAGAAAAGTACATGATTTAATTAATGGATGAAAGAAAAGGGTCCAAACGGAGCCAGAAAGAAGTCAGCAGCATTGCCACCCACCTGCAGACACACAGTAAGATAAAAGCAGCACCTGACCAGAAAGGGGAAAGACCCAGGAAGGAGAGGGACTGGCTCAGCCACATTTGTAGTCCAGAGTCGGGAAACCTGTGCTCCAGGACCAGCTTGGTCATTGACTAACTTGATCTTGAAGCTCAGTTTCTGTGGACTTCATTTTTTTGATCCTTTAAAGTGGCGATGAGAACATAGGCCCTTCCTACCTCCAGAAATGTGTAGATAACAGAAAGAGAAACGGGAAGACCATTGCAAAGTCTAAAATGCCCGCCTGTAGTGTAGTGTTTTATGATCACTAATAATGCATTACCTAGAATGAAAGCAGCAACCCAAATTAAGAAGGGAAAGATGGGAAGATGTGGAACCTTGTTTCTTTAAAGAGAAACAAAAAAGATGACCTCTTCGTAAACAGTAGTAGTCTGACCTGTCTTCTAATGATAATAATAACATTGTAGTAGTGATTGTCCATTCATCTGAAGGGGCATTTCCCAAAGTGTAAGATGCTCCATTACAACAAGTGCTCCTTGGATATATAAGTAAGACACATTGTACTGCCCTTTAGAGATTTATAATAAGCATATCAAAGGTTCTATAAAGCCCTGCAACTGAGAAATCTGTTTGACTTTGTTTAGCCCAGTAATTCTTCAGTTTATTATCCACGCACCCTCCCTACCCTGCCCCTGACTTTCTCTTAACTTTTTAAATACCCAGTTAAGTTTCCTGGAACTACCATGTGGCTCAGCAAAAGTCTGAACTGGGGGTTTTGTTCTTAGCTTGTTTGTGCCTTTCATATGGTATAATTTCCATAAATAGGTTTTCTTTTCTTTGCTTTGGCTTCAAAGAAGCTCAGAGAAAATTTGTAACTCAGGGTTAGCTTTCATTTTAGAATATCATGACCTTCTTATCTTTGGATTATTTTTCCCAGTTATCTTTCCTTATCTTATTGATAGATTTATTAGCTCTGACTTTAAAATATTTGTTCAAATGTTTATTATACCATCAGCCACTTTAAATTCTCTCTTGGTTGAGTTGGGCTTTGAATATATTAATAGATAAAGAAACAGCAAAGTTACAATTATGTAAATAATCTAAAAATGACAAAGCCAAGTGTTTACTGAGGGGCTGTTATTTGTCAGGCACTGTACAGTAAGTATTCTTTGCAAAAATTATTTCTTCTTCATTTGATCAAAGTATTCCTCACTTTTATCCTAGAAGGTTTTGGATCTCAGGATTCCAATTTAGATTCTCAGAATCTCACAACCAGGAGGGATTTTTGAGAGCATCTGACCTTAAGAAATAAGCTTGAGGGAGGTAAAAGTCTAAACCACCCAAGACAGATGGTCTTCTGAGACTCTTCATGGCAACCTGCAGCTAATCTCTGCCCTCTGCCACTTATGGGAAAATTGCTTTAGGGAAATGCTCTTTTAACTGGGACCATGAAATCATTAATGATGGGCAAAGTGGGGGTTTGGGTGGCGTGTGGTTGGATGTAGAGATTTAGTTCCTGTCTCTCTGGGAGGAGCAGCAGCTGTGTAGTGGGATTATCTAACACAATTCTTGCCTGTATCTGCTTCCACCCAACTGGGTTTAGCAGGGCTCTCTTGCCTGCTGAGCTGGTGCCAGTGTTGGTCTTCTAGTTACCCCGCCTTCGCATGTCCCAACATCTCATCTAAGATCTGTTCTGCTGGCATGTGTCAACTGATGTCATCCTTCCTCATCCAGAGCCATTTCTGGCTATCCCAGGCTTCAGAGAGTTTCCCCTCATTTGGGACTGCGCTACACAATATCTTACTCCATCATCTTTCCATGCACGTCCCTCTTGTCTCTGAGACTAGACTGGGCCCTCCTGAGGGCAGGTGATACTGTATGTATAGTTGTTTTCCAAGTTCCAGTTCAGTACTGGTCACATTACTGGTCCTGGGGGGGGCAATATTTACTGTTCCTATTGATTGACATCAACAAATATTTGCTAAACATCAATACAGTGCTGGGCTCTGATCTGGTCTTTGGTGATACAAAGGTGCATGGACACTTTTGAGCTTGTAGTAATAACTCTGAGCTCTTTGAGGGGAAGGACTAGGATTTACTCATTTCTCTCCTGAGTACCCACCACTGTGCCTGGCATATAGAAGTGTGGCAGAGGCTGCTACTTGTCCCTCCTGATGTTTGTTGCTGTTGTTGTTATTCTCTCCCCCCACCCCCCACCCCTTCTATAGTAATAGGAGCTTTCACTGAGCACATTTCCTAGCCTGCCTTGCAGCTGCATATGGTCATGTGGCCAAGGGGATGTGAACAAAGGTAATATGCTCAACTTCTGAGTTGTGCTCTTAGAAGGAATGGAGTGGGCCATCTCTTTTTCTTTTCCCTCCTTCCCGTCCTGGAATGCATGTGGACCATCTTCAACAATATGAGTAAAGGTAACACTTTCAGAATGTCAGAGCAATGAGATGTAAGGTAAGGATCTTGAGTCTTCCCACCACCAAACTGTCATCTGAACTGAATACCCAGACTTTTTATTCTGGAAAAGAATGTGTATGTGAGAGACAAATAAACTTCTGTCTTGTGTAAGCTTTTGTAACTTTGGGTTTCTTCTTGCAGCAGCCTTGTGTGTATCTAATTAATTCAGTAATTAGTGTTTAGTAAATGTTTGTTGAATGAATGAAGTCTGCCTTACCTTATCATCTCTTAGTTTTAATAGTCATCAGTGCACACATTTATATTGGGAAAGAAAGTCTCTCAAGTGTCTTTCACCTAGAGTTCACTGGCCAGAACTGTCAGATGTCTCACTTCAGCTGCAGAGGAGGCTGTGAATGTGTTTCATTTTCTAGTGTCCATAGTTGAAAAAGGCTGAAAAGGGGGTAAGATAGGGAAGGAATGAATGACCCAATCTATATATATTGCTTGTCAATCACATAAGGGAAAATTAGCTTTGACTTACATTGTTTAGAGTTACAGGGCTTTACTTTTTTTTTTTTTATTAGAAGACTATAAGCCACCAAATTTGAGTATTGCCAAGAGGAGATAATAGTTTTTATCCCAGATGAACAGATTCTGGGAAGATAAGATGTCTTCAAAAGAAAACAGGTAATTATCAGAAGGGACCCTGGGGCTGGATGTAGTCATCTTGTCATACAACTTGATCCATGGCCACCTGGAACTCACTACAGAGGAATATTGATGCTGAGGCCACCTGTTGCATCCAGTGTCTTAATGCTTTCTTTGGGGCCATAGCCAGTCCCAGGTAAGGTATAGCCATCCCAGTGTCTGCAGGTGAGCTGGAAAAGGTAGTGTCAGGGTAGAGACATTTAGCAGCTATTTAGTAAGCACTTCTGTGTACCAGCCTAGCTAAGTATGGGATATCCAGATACAGGTTCTCTACCATGAAGAGGGAGACAGAGAGGCAAACCAATACCCTACAGTGTAGTGAATGCCATATAGAATGTCTAAGATAAATATTGAGCACAAAGGGGAAAGTAAGATAGAAAACCTTCCAGGAAGAGCCGCAGGACGTGCCTGGAGCTGAAATCTCTCTATTTCAGTGCAAAAGAGACTCAAAAACTGGGTCTTAAATACTTGCTGTTTCCAAACTGTGTTCGAATGAGCATCCTGTGTGTTGCCTATGAGTGTGTATGCATTCTGTGTGTGAGTGGAGCATTTCAAAGGAGTTTAGAATTGAAGGACGGTTCTCTGTGTCTAGGCAGGCACTCAGAAAATCTGAGTCTACCTCCACTAGATGCCTGAGCAGGGGAAACACAGAAGGGCCAAGTTCATCAAAAGAGGTTTTCTCCTTTTAACTAAGGAAAGAAAGTTGCTTGCAAGTGTACCTCACTTTAGGTGGTGGGTATGAAATCCGGAAAATACCTGTGTAAGAAAATCTTGTGAAATCATCTGCTATCCCTTTCCAAAGCCCAGAATACCCTGAGCAGTTAACTTTTTAGATTTTGGATTTTTTTAAAGGAAGACACACAAGAAGATCAAAGAAGGTGCTCTGAGATAAATGCTGATAAAGAAGGTACACAGAGTTCAATTCTGGTTAACTCATCACACCAGGGGAATTTTATAAAACAAAACTTAACAGTGGTTTAACTCACCAACCCTTGGGTTCTGATGCTACAAACATGCTGGATGCAGGCAACTTGCCCGGGTTCAATTGATTTTAAAGGCCAGGTGTTTGTGTAGGGGGAGGAAAAACATTCAAAATGTATTCAGGAAAAATGTATTCAATTAAGAAAAGAGCAACCCATTTTGAGAATTTAGTGCCTGTGTTCATTTTATAGGCGTGTTGGGAAATTATCAGCAGGTGAATGGATTTGGTCACAAAGCCTGCGGGTTGATTTTGGGGGAAGAATATTGCTTCTTGGGAAACAGCCAGAGGAATCATGAAATATTTTGGGAGCATTTAAAGCTTCTCTTTTCTCCTTTTTGTTGATGCCTTCCCAGCTGTCTGGCCCTGAATCTCTTATGTGCAATAAGAAATCACAGCGAAGTAGAAGGCATGCTTCACTTCTTTACTTTACCAGGTACCCAGACCCAGTGCTGAGTTCTGGTGATGAAAAGACACCGTTCCAACCTGTAAAGAACTCAGCGATGGAATGGGGACACACATATAATCCAAATAATGTAATGTCATAAATGGTATAAAGTGCTGCACTTGGGAGAAAAATTGATTAATTGTCCTGAGGATATTAGAGAAGGCTTCACAGAAAAGATGCAATTTGAGCTGGATCTTAAAGGTTCTTGAAGGTGATTGCCAGGAAAGAGAGAAGGGGGTAGACCAGGTGGAAGAATTAGCATGGGAAAAGGCATAGAGGTGTGAAATAGATGGCACCCCTGGGAGAATGGCTGGTAGTTCATTTAGCTGGAGCGAGGGCTTTGGGACTCCCATAAAGGAGGGTATTTTGCACAAAAATGCCAGACTACAAGTGGCTTGATAGTCTAGCCTTGGGAATGTAAACTTAATCCTTTAGGAAGTAAATAACTCCTCTGTAGGAAAATAACTATAAATGATAAAGGAATCCATCACGTTTGCCAGAAATGCCAGAACTTTGGACCTCAGGGTCTCCCATGTACTGTCTGCTCTCTTCTTGGTTCCAGTGAGGTGTCAGAAACCTGAATTGTGTCTGAAACAGAACAACAGAGCCATCTGACTAGACAAAACTGTGGGATTGAGGTTAATATATAATTTGCTTTAACTTGGGTGAATGTAGTTTAGGGAGACTAGCAAGAAGATAAGTTCATGCTTATATGATTATAATTGTGTTGCTCTGAGCACCTTTTCCTTTGAAGTGGGCTGGGCATGGAAACAAATGAACATCCCTTCATATAGGGCAGTGCCTGAAAAGCCCAGGTCAGGAGTGGCGGTGCCTGCGGTGCCTGCGGTGCCTGCGGTGCCTGCGGTGCCTGCGGTGGGAGACCCCCTGAAGGGACGTAAGTTAATGATCAGTGCTTCTAAACTGCCAGGGAAGCAGTTAATTGTGAGAAATGGGTCCAGGTGTTTAGGTTACTTTTTATTTTTTTTTTGTTTGTTTGTTTTTGTTTTTTTGCTTTTTGGTATGTGGGTAGTTCCCTGGCTGGGAATCGAACCCAGGCCGCAGCGCTGACAGCGCCATCGCTGAAGCCTTAAGCCACTACACCATCAGGGAACTCCCTAGGTTACTTTTTAAATCAAGTTTTTGTGTCTCCTCGGAGGGTCAGTTGTCATAGAACCCCACTTGGCCAAAGAGAGTCTTGTGGTGTGTCCTTTTTTTGCCAAAATCCCACAGGCTTCCGTGGGCAGCTGCTTTTGGTAGAATTTACAGGGATACCCCTCCCTCCAGCTTTCTTTTTCCTTCTGGAAAGGGACACTGAGTTGTAGCAGGAAGGACCCTGGTGTTTAGGACTGGAGGTTTGGTTGTATCTCTAGTTCTGTTAGTTACCTCGTGATTAGGGACACTGCATATGGCATTTTTCTTTGGGTCTCCATCTCTTCATCTGTGATATGAGGACATTAGACACTCAAGGTTTTTTAAGATGCTGACAAAGTAAAGTTCTGTCTGTCTTCAGGGCCTGTTCTGGGTTCTCCCTTGGTACTCATTGAGTGACATACGACCTGGAAGGGTCTGGGTGACTCCGGCTGCCTTACCTTTGGCTCTGCCTCTTTGGATCCCTTGGAATGAATTTCAATAAATAAAGAGGGCTTTTGGAAAATAAAACCATACTCTTTTTTAAAATTAGGATACAGCTTGCAGGCCAAATCTGGCCCGTGTCTTGCTTGTATAAGCGAAGTTTTATTGAAACTCACCCACACACATTCATTTACACATTATCCATGGGGGCTTCTGTACTACAATGCCAGAGTTCAATAGTTGCATCAGAGACTGTATTGCTTGAAAAGGTTAAAATATTTACTAAGTGGCCCTTTTATTGAAGCATTTTGCTAATTCATATTCTAGATCATATGCTCTAGGAGGGCTGGGGACAGAGCAGGTACTCAATAAGTTTTGGTTAAACAAATAAATAAATAAATAAATGGATGGATGAATGGACAGAAAATCTGAATTTTTTGAATAACTATGCAACTCAACAATCAACTTTTTGTAACCCACTTCAGGTTTCAATTTCCCTTTAAGTAAAATAAGAACAGTAGTACTTATAAAATAGGCAGTACTTAGAATTATTTCCCTTAATATAATTTCAAGTGCTTAAATGTTATTAAAATATAACTATCATCTATTAAGCTTTATGTGTCAAGCACTCTATTCAGATCTTCATTTTTATGACCTCATTTAATCCTCATAACCTCTCACTGTTAGGAAGAAATTATTGACTCCAATTTATAGATGAAGGAACTGAGCCCAGAGAGGCTAAGTCACTTGCCAAGGTCACACAGCTGCTAAGGAATTGAACTGGGAGTGCAACTCCAGTGTTTCTGGTTCCAAAGCCTTTCCATCATGCCCCATGCCTCTGAGTACTAGTAAGTGTTTCCATTCCTCTTTTAAATCACAGAAGCAGATTTTGGTCTTGGCGGGGGTGGGGGTGGGGGTGGGGTGTCTCACAATAGGGAATAGTAACATGTAAAAGAAAAAGGTTGGCTTTCAAATTTTTTAACCATTTAAATAATTTAGAAAACCATGAGGTTACTTACTCATCATTAAAGCACACTTTAGAAAACTCTCCTTAAAATTCAGCTCAGTTATGTTTTATGGAAAAAAGCTAAGTCAGAGACCATGTTCTTCCCTTGGAAAGACAAGTTATAGTGAGTTTTAGGGAGTTAGAAAATTTTCATTTGTTCAGCAATGTTGTATACAATGGCAATATGCATTTAAAAACTCCCTTGTTCCAGAAACCTTTTCCTGTTGAAAGGACCTCACTCAGAACTGTAAGCTGAGCACATACAGGCATTCAATAATGTTGTTTGACTGAATGAGTGAATGAATGAATGCCTCCTAGTGCTTTAGACATACTGCCTTCCAGTATAATTGTGTGTATGTGCGAGACTGTGCTCTTACCTATTACATGGCAAGTCAGTACCCTCGCTACATCTCTGTACCCTCTACGGAGCTTACCTACCACTGTGCCTGGCACTGAGTAGATGCTTAATAAATTGTACCATTAAAATGATGCAATATCTGTGGCCCCAAAACTTTATGGACTGAGTGAATGGCATGTCAGAAAATAGTGTGAAGGAAGATAAGATGGACTTCTCTCTGTATCTGAGGAATGATTTAAACCCACAGTTATATTGAGGGTGAAAAGTCCAATAAAAACAACAACAACAAAACATATTCATTGTTTTAGATGGAAAGCATATTTGTTTCTTTTATTCTGCAAATATATTCACAAGAGGTCATTGAGCTTGCTTTCCACCCCTATTTAGTTGCCAATTAGTGGCTTTGTTTAATTTTAATGCATATGCATAAATTTCTATTGATATTTTCCTAATACATATGTGGCCCTGAATGAGGATTTTTTTCCCCATCAGCCTCTCCTGTTGCCAATTGTTTATCTCTTTTGTGTTTTACAAGTCACCTATTATTTTGCATGCTGTTTTGGCTTGCTGTGAACATTTTGGTTTTTGGGAGTCAGGCAGATGCTCAGGGGCCTACTTGAGTCAGGCCAGGGTCAGAAATGCTCATCTGCATTTGTTTTCATGGAAGAAGTTGGGCCTGGAGCTCTGGACAGACACAGGCACCTTTCGCCCCCTTTGGCAAATAGAACAAGCAGGCAAAGTCAGATATTGAAATCTCAGCCTGGGTGTCTCCTTAAAAACAGGCCCTCTAGCTTTTTCACATACTCTTTTTCTTGATTTGTTGCACTTGTATTATGATTTTAGGCAACTCCTTTAAAAGGTGAATGCAGCTATTCAGACTGCTAAAGGGATCAGAGTAGCAGCTAGTGCCTTTTTGCATCCTCTCAGTACTTTTGTATTTTATTGGAATGTTTCTATTCCTCTCAGCTAGGAGTTTGGATCTCCTCTGCCCAATTCCCCTCTCCACCAGTCTTTCCTCTCTCACTTAATTTGTTTCTGCCTGTAGCTTTGATCCCTTTGGGAGAAAAAAAGCAGCAGGGCACTGGAATATTATTATTGGCCTCTGTTTGTTTATTTTTGCAAATGGACTATGAGTTGTGGTTGGTCTTTTGGCCAGCCTGAGACCACCTGACCCTCAGCAGCCCTAGTTTGTCCAGGTCACTCTATGGGAGAAAAAGTTTTGCCCATTTTTTCCATTGACATTGGTAAGACTCTCTGAGTGATGAAGACTTTTTGGATATGGAGAAAAGCAGAGTCAGAATACCAGTAATTATGTTAATCTGAAGGCATTAAATCTTCAAATATTCTACATTTTTGGATAAGCAATTCTGTTGTTTTTGAAGTTTGGTTGTCTTTTTATTTCTTGGGTAGTGGCCTGTAATTTTGTATTGAGGAAAAATGCCTAACCCTTCTATGTTGACTTGCTGTGGAAATAGATCTGGCTTTTGTTGTTTGTTTTTTGTTTTGCTTTTTGAGTGTTCATGAAAGGAGACCAGGAGGATGTGTGCATCTAATAATATACTACTTTGTGTAAGAAGAAGAGACTAATAATAATACCATCTTCCATGATGAAATGCTTTTAACTTTCAAAGCATAGTTCCTTTTTTCAGTTTATTTTATTTTATTTATTTAATTTAATTTTTAAGATGATTAGCTTCAGGTATACAAAACAACATAATCATTAGACATTTCCAGACATCACTAAGCGACAACCCCATCTGATATCATGCATAGCTATTACAATACCATTGGCTATATTCCCTATGCTGTATATTACATCCTGTGACTATACATTTTTAAATTATAGTTAACATTCAGTATTATTTTATATTAGTTTCAGGTATATGGTGCAATGGTTAAGCAGTTATATAATTTGTGAAGTGATCTCTCCCCAAAAAGTCTATTGCCCATCTGACACTATACATAGTTTTTACAATATTATTGACTATATTTTCCATACTGTGTTTTATATCCCCATGACTATTTTGTAAGTACCAATTTGTACTTCCTAATCCCTTCACCTTTCTCGCCCAGCCTCCAACCCCCTCCTACCTAGCAACCATCAGATTGTTTGTTCTCTGTGTCTATGAGTCTATTTCTTTTTTT
Source organism: Lyroderma lyra (assembly GCA_004026885.1). Lineage (NCBI taxonomy): Eukaryota > Metazoa > Chordata > Mammalia > Chiroptera > Megadermatidae > Lyroderma > Lyroderma lyra. Next base: position 55,402 of record PVJL010004839.1, read on the forward strand.
TATTTTTTTATTTTTTTTATTTTTTATTTATTTTTTATTTTTATTTTTTTTTAAATTCATTTTTATTGTTAGACTTATTGGGGTGACATCTGTTTATGAGTCTATTTCTGTTTTATTTTTTTAATACTCTTTTTAGATTCTACATGTAAATGAGATCATATGGCATTTATCTTTCTCAGTCTGACTTATTTCACTTAGCATAATACCCCCTAGGTCCATCCATGTTTTTGCAAATGGTAAGATTTCAATCTTTTTTATGGCAGAGTAATACTCTATTGTATATATATGTACCAGTTCTTTATCTAGTTGTCTATTGGTGGGCATTTTGATTGTTTCCATATCTGCACAAACAACTCAGTAAGGTTTTCTGCTTACTGAGTTGTTTGTACAGTGCTCCAACGTTAAGTGCATGGTGGCAAGTACATAAAGTTAATTGTCAGATTTTGCATATGATGACAGCTCTGATGGCCATTCCAGAAATTGAGTTCCACAATTGCTTTGAAGGGTGGACTAGGCGCCAGGCTCAGTGCATAGCTTCCCAAGGGAAGTACTTCAAAGGTGACCATAGTGATATTCAGCAGTGAGGTATACAGCACTTTTTCTAGGAAGAGTTCATGAAATTAATTGTCTAACCTTGTGAAGGTGGTTCAATTTCATTTGTCTTTTTCCATGTATCTGTCCAGTTTTCTCTGCACCATTTATTGAATAGACTGTCTTTACCCCAATTACATTTTTGCTTCCTTTGTCATATATTAAATGACTATATACGCATGGATTTATTTCTGGGCTCTCTGTTTCATTGATCTATGTGTTTTTATATGCCATGCCATGCTGTTTTGATTACTATGGGTTTGTAGTATAGTTTGATATCAGGTAACATAAAATCTTCAGCTTTGTTTTTTTTTCTCAGTATTGCCATGACTATTCAGGATCTTTTATAGTTCTATATAAACTTTAAAACTATCTGCTGTAGTTCTGTGAAAAACACCATTGTTATTTTGATAGGGATTGTATTGAATCTATAGGTTGCTTTGAGTAGTATGGACATTTTAACTATATTAATTCTTCCTATCCATGAGCATGGTATATGTTTCCATTTATTTGTATCTTGTTTAATTTCTTTCTTCAATGTCTTAAAATTTTTTGAGTATAGGCCTTTTACTTTCCTGGTTAAGTTTATTCCTAGGTATTTTATTTTATTTATTTATTTTTTGATGCTTTTTAGAATGGAGTTTTCTTAATTTTTTTTCTGATATTGGTGTATAAAAATGCAGCTGATTTCTGAATATTAATTCTGTGTCCTGCTACTTTACTGAATCCATTTATCAGTTCTAATAGGTTTTTGGTGGAATCTTAGGGGTTCTATCTATATAGCATCATGTCATCTGCAAATAATTACAGTTTTACTTCTTCCTTTCTAATTTGGAGGCCTTTCCCCCCCACCCTCTCTTTTCTGATTGCTGTGGCTAGGATTCCTAGTATTAAGTTAAATAAAAGTTGTGAAAGTGGACATCTTGGTCTTTTTCCTGATTTTAAGGAGAATTCTTTTAGTTTTTCCATGTTGAGTATATTAGCTGTGGGTTTGACTTACATGGTCTTTATTATGTTGAGATCTGTTCCCTCTAATCCCCCTTTGCTGACTGTTTTATTTTTTTTAATCATAAATGAATGCTGGATTTTGTCAAATGCTTTTTCTGAATCTATTGACATGACTATAAAATTTTTATTTTTTTATTTTGTTTAGATGGTGTACCATATTAATTGATTTGTAGATATTGAACCAACCTTGCATCTTAGAAATGAATCCCACTTGATTGTGGTGTATTATCTTTTTAATGTATTGCTGAATTTGGTTTACTAATTTTTTTTGAGGCTTTCTGCATCTATGTTCATTAGGGATATTGGCTTATATTTTTTTTTTCTATTTTTTGGTAATGTCTTTGTCCAATTTTGGAATCAAGGTAAGGTGACCTTGTGAAATGAGCTGGGGAGCCATCCTATCTCTTGAATTTCTTAAAATTATTTGAAAAGAATAGGTGTTAATTCTTTTTTGAATATTTAGTAAATTTCACTTGTATAGCCATCTGGGCCAGGACTTTTGCTTTTTGGGAACTTGTTGATTACTGATTTGATTTTATTAGTAGTAATTGGTTTGTTTAGATTTTCTGTTTTGTCTAGATTTGGCATTGGAAGATTATATGCTTCTACAAATTTGTCCATTTCTTCCAACTATACACTTAGTGTATAGTTGCTCATAATATTTTCTTAAACTATTTTGTATGTCTGTGGTTGTTGTCATTTCTCCTCTTTTATATCTGACTTTATTTATTTGGGCCATCTCTCTTATTTTCTTCATGAGTCTAGTTAAAGTTTGTCAATTTTGTTTCTCTTTTCAAAAAAATCAGCTCTTGGTTTCATTAATCATATATGTATATATGTACACACACACACACGCGCGCGCGCGCGTGCACACACACACACATTTATATATTTAGTCTTTTTTGTTTGTTTCCATTCTGATCTTTATCATTTCTTTTCTTATACTCACTTTTAGGCTTTGTTTGTTGTTCTTTTTCCCTTAGGTATAAAGTTAGACTCTTTATTTGAGATTTTTCTTGTTTCTTGAGGTAGGCCTGCATTACTATGAATTTCCCTCTTAGGACTGCATTCATTATGTCCCATAGAATTTGGGTTGTTGTGTTTTAATTTTGGTTTGTCTCAAGGTATCTTTTGATTTCTTCCTTGATCCTGTTGTTGATGCATTCATTATTTAGCTCCTATGTGTTTGTGCATTGTAATTGATTTCTAGTTTCATAGATTGTGGTCAGTGCATACTCTTGATATGACGCCAGTCTTCTTAAATGTATTGAGACTTGTTTTGTGGCCTAACGTGGAGTCTATATTGGAAAATGTTCCATATGCACTCGAGAAAAATGTGTATTCTGCTACTTTGGGGTGAAATGTTCTAAAAATATCGATTAAATCCATCTGGTCTAGTGTGCCATTTAAGGCCTCTGTTTTCTTATTGATTTTTCTGTCTGGAAGATCTGTCCATTGGTGTCAGTGGGGTGTTAAAGTCCCCTACTATGATTGTGTTACTATCGATCTCTGCCTTTATGTCAGTCAATATTTGTTTCATATGCCTATTTAAGTGCACCTATGTTGGATGCATAGATGTTTACTAGGGTTATACCTTCTTGTTGGATTGATCCCTTTATCATTATGTAATGTCCTTTGTCTTTTACTATACTCTTCGTTTTAAAGTCTATTTTGTCTGATATAAGTATTGCTATCCCAGCCTTTTCCTTATTTCCATTTGGGTGAAATATCTTTTTCCATCCCTTTAGTTTCATTATGAGGGAGGACCCATAACAACCAAAATTTATTTATAAAAAATTGTGTATTTAGTCTTACATGTTTAAACTTCAGTCATCTTCTAAGTACTCTCTGTTTGATTCAATACACCTATCAAGATGATTTTTCCACTGCTCAAAACAGTTTTTGAACTCATTGATTTTGATGCCTTTTAGTACTTCTGTAATTTTTTTGTTCACATCTTCCACATTAGCAAAACACTTCTCTTTGAGGCTTTTTTCTTCCAGGAAAACAAACAAACAAAAAAAGTCACTTGGGGTGAGATCAGATGAATAGGGAGGGTGAGGCATGGGGGTCATGTCACCTTTTGGTCAAAAACTGCTGAAAATGCAGTATGATGTGGGCAGGTGCATTGTCATTTGGCAAGCTGTTAGTGTAAATCTCCCATCACGAGATGGGCAAATGTAAATCTCCCATCATGAGATGGGCAAATGTATTGAAAGAGTCTCCAAATAAAATTAATTGAAGCCAAATGCAGCCTTTCAAAACAATGCCAGCTAGTATACTGATGGAGATGGGTTTCTAGAACACTAACCTAGCAGGAGAAGCCTGTACTATAAGAGACCCACCCTCCAGGAGATAATTTGTGGGTTTTTTTTGGGGGGGGGCGGTCCTCTCTCATATATGTGTCTTTCTATCTGAGGTAGGTTTATTGTGAACAGCGTATGCATGAGTCTTGTTTTCTTATCCATTCAGCTACCCTATGTCTTTTGATAGGAGTATTTAATCCATTTACATTTAAAGTGATTGTTGAAGGTACACAGCTATTGCCATTTTATTATTCATATTTTTGATCTTTTGATTTGTTTTCCCTGTTCTTCTTTTTAAAGAAGTCCTTTTAACTTTTCTTATAATACTAGCTTAGTGGTAATGAATTTCCTTAGCTTCCTCTTGTCTGAGAAGTTCTTTATCTCTCCTTTATCTCTATTAAATGGTAAAAATGATGGGTAGAGTAGTCTTGGTTGTAGGCCCTTGTTTTTCATCATTTTGAATATTTCCTGCCACTCCCTTGTAGCCTATAAAGTTTCTGTTGAAAGATCAGCTGATAGTCTTTTATGGGAGTTCATTTCCTTGTAAGTAACTGGTTGTCTTTCTCTTGCTGCTTTTAGGATTCTTTCTTTGTCTTTAACCTTTGCCATTTAAATTATAATGTATCTTGGTGTGGGTCTATTTGGGTTTACCTTGTTTGGGACTCTCTGCCTTGTGGGCTTGTATGTCTGTTTCCTTTGCCAAGTTAGGGAAGTTTTCAGTCATTATTTCTTCAAATAGGTTCTTAATCTCTTGCTCCCTCTTTTCTCCTTCTGGTACCCCTATGATATGAATGTTGTTCTGTTTGATGTTGTCCCTAAGGTTTCTTAAATTATGATTTTATTTTCTTTTCGTTGTTCCAATTGGATGTTTTCTGCTACCTTGTCTTCTAAATTGTTGATTCAATCTTCTGCTTCATCTAATCTTCTGTTGATTTCTTCTAGTGTATTCTTCATTTCAGTTATTGTATTTATTCTCATTGGTTTTTATTGTTTCTATGTCCTTTTTTATGCTTACTATCTCTTGGTTGAAATTCTCACTGAGTTCTTTAAACATTATTATAACCAGTGTTTTAAACTCTGTCTCTGGTAGGTTGGTTGCCTCCATTTTATTTAGTTATTTTTCTGGAGTGTTTTTTTCCTGTTCTTTTATTTGGGACATGTTTCTTTGTTTCTTCATTCTGGTTTGCCTTTCTATGTTTGTGTCTATGTAGTAGGTAGATCTCCTATGTCTCTCAGACTTTGCTGTGTGGCTTTATGTAGTATGTGTCCTTTGTGGTCCAATGGCACAGCCTCCCTGATCACCTATGCATGTATTCCATGAATGTCCTTTGTGTGTGTTGTGTGTATTCTCCTGTTGTAGTTGAGCCTTGATTGCTTTGGCACATCAATGGGTGAGATTGACTCTCAGGCTGAATGGCTGTGAGGATTGGTTATGCCCACAGTATGTGACCTGCCATGTGGGAGCAGACCCCTCACAGGGGGATTCACCCCAGCAGGCTCTTCTGCCTGTTGAGATTTACCCTTGGGTGTGCTACTTGTGGGGCTAACTTGGTAGTGCCCTAGTGTGGTATGAAGCAGGCCTCTGGGTGTGTTGTTTCTGGTGTCTCTTGAGAGGGACTCCTGTGTAGGCCAATTTTTTCCTTAATGACTGTGACCAGCCTGGAGTTACCTGGTAGGAGCTACAAAACTATATGCAATTGTTTGCTTTCTGTGCTGAACCTGGAGGCATGTGGGGATGACCTTGCTGTAAACCAAGGCCAGCTGCCACCAGTATTTGGCCTAGGGCAGCTTAGCAAAAGGCCCAGGGCTCCCTAGGCCTGTGGCCACTGTTGGCTGCCTGTAAGGCTCAGCCTTTGAAAGAACCTCCTTAGGTGCATTGGTTGGGATAATTAACCCAGGATTGAGAGTGTTCCCAGTGATGCAGCACTAGCTGGGCAGTGCAGGTCCCAGGAAGTCACGAGGCATGGTAAATGGATTTTATAAAGTTAATTGCAGATTTAGTTTTTGCACCACTGCCAGACCTGACCACTCACAAAACTCCCTGAGAACTGTGGCCAGCTACTGCTCACCTCAGGCCTGCAGATCTCTGAGAGCCACCCAGGAGAGGTTACATCACAAGTTGTGGCTGACTCTCTACCACCAAAAGTTCCCCAGACTCCTGTTGGCTTTCTGATGATGTAAAAGGATTCTGCAGCTTGTGGTGCTGGCCACCCAGGAGCCAATAAGGCCCCTGGTGATGCAACGCTAGCTAGGTAGGACAGAGATACGGGGTGTCACCAAGGTGGTGTGCACAAGTGTACTTTACCAGACCAATGTTGTCTTAGATTTGGGCCTTTTAGGGAGGGTTCAACATAGGAAAGGTGGTGTACTCCTGTAGGCTATGTACAAGTCAGGATCCACAGTGGCAATGACCCTTGTCTCTTTAGCCCTTGCCCCCAAATCACACAATTCAGGTTTTCCCTGCATGTCTCTCTCACCTCTCAAGTTGCTGCCCCTCCACTTGAGTGTTTGCAAGTGAGTGAATCTGTGTGCAGTCCCTTTAAGAGGACCTCTGGGTTTCCAGCTGTGTTCCATCTTACCAGGATAGATGGACAGAGTCTTCACTGATTTTTAACATTCAGATGTTGTAGGGACTCCTCTTCCTAGCACAGGACTCCTGTGCTGGGGAGCCCAGTATGGGCCTGTGACCCCTCCCTCTTCTGGGGGAACCTTTGCCACTTAGGTCTCCCTTCCATTGTTCAACCACTACCTGTGGGTTTGGGATCAGTTAGTTTCACATCCCCGCCTCTCCTACCAGTTTTGATGTGGCCTCTTCTTTATATCCTTCGTTATAGGGGTTTTCTGTTCAGCAGGTCTTCAAATGATTCTTGAGTTTGATTGTCCTATAATTTAGTTGTAATTTTAATGCAATCCTGGGAGGGAGCAGGCATAGTGTTTATCTAATTCACTATCTTGGATCTTCTGGAGAGTGTCTTTTATAAACTTATTTTCCAGTCAGAAAGGAGATTTCAATTACTTTCTCCCAAAGAGATGATAGATCTGTGGGACCAAATCCACCTATTCATGTAGGTGAATTTGAGAGACTTCATCCCAGTGTTTCTTAATTACGGGTAAATACAGAGTCATTTAGGGAGCTCCTGTGAGGTCTTGCCCAGGACTTATAGATACAGACAGTCCAGAGGGAAGGGAACCTGCCCATTTGGAAAAAGCTTCCTGGGTGATTCTGTTGTGTCTTACTGATTAAGAATTAATGCATCAGTTCACTCCCTCTACTGGATGTCTTCAAGAGTTACAGTCATCTGGTTGGGAGGGATGCCATCCCATCTGTGACTAGAACCCAAGGAGAGTGATTACCTATCTGGGGATTATGTAGAAGCCACAATGGCAGTCAGTCTTGGAAGTTGGCCATGGACTTTATTAACTATTTTAATATCTGAACATTTGCACTGTGCCCAGTGACTGTCCATAGACGGTCCTTGCATATATTATCTCATGTAACTGTTTAAACCAGTTCCATCACCAGAAAAATGTGTTACGAGCTCCTTGAATGAAAATGAACCTTCAGTTGGATTTAGGAGGTTTGATCTGAGGAGAATGATTTAATGGATTTTTACTAACATGGGTTTCTTTAACCTCAGTTTCTTTGTCCATGGTATGGGGCTAATGATATGCACCTCTCAGGACTGAGGGAGAAGTTGGAGAAATAAAGGCTCAGGTGCTGCCTCTGTTTATTAAACCTTATTTAGCTTCTCTGAGTATCCATGTTTTCATTTGCAAGATGAGGTTAAGAATACCCACTTTATGGGCTTGTTGTGTGGACTGTATATGGTATAGTAAGAAAAATACCTTGCAGATGCTTAATCCATGGCTGGTATCTTCTTTGCTGCTTTGTATAATCTGTCTGTGTACAGGGTAGGGATGTATTTTGTACAGCTGTCAGCCTGGAAGGGTCTGCCTAATGTCCTGTATTCCTGATAGTTGTGAAGGATATGATAGTTATAACGGCAGTAGAAGGAGCTTTCTTTTACTGAGTGCCAGGCACTGTGCTAGGGACTGAGGATGAAATGGGGAGAAAAGGATGGACATGGCCTGACCTCCTTGAGCTTAACAATGACAAGGCCCTAAAGAGAAAGTTTTTAAAGCATTATTCTTCTCTAGTATATAAGAGGAAAGCTTTAATGTAATAGGATGGCTTGTAAATGTGTATTTCATAATGCAGTGGGTCGAGTGTGGAACGTGTCTTCTGGGAGGAAACTGGAGTTTTGCATTTCCTGACTGCTTGTACTTTTGAATTTGTGGCTGTAATGCTGCCCTGCCTGAGGTTTCAGCAGTTAATATTTCCCAGGGCAGCATGATGGAAACGCCCTGTGGTCTGGTCTCTATGTACTAGAAGGATTTGGCCAGGGCAGAGGGGGAAAAGAACCATTTTTAAAGTCTCTCTTGAAGACTTTGTTGAATTTTAACTTGAATTTCTCCCTGTCTCTTTCCTCAAATGTTCCTATTGCTTGATATGCATAAAACATGCCAACGTTTTGGAAGATTCAGGTTTGACCACCGTAAATTGGTTCATATTTCCAGCAGGGCAGTTATTTAATTTCCTGTTGGAAGTCTACAAATGTTGGCACTGTTCACACTTTGGCAAAGGACCAAAACCCAGTAGAGTATCATTAACATGTTCTGGTATATAGATTAAAGCATGATTGTCTTTAATAAGAGGCCATCTCTGTTTAGGATGGGGCTTGGGGGGCTGCAAGGGCACAGGGAAGCACAACCGAGCTTTCTAATCAAAACCAAAGTGCAGTAAAGGGGAGTCACTCAAGGGAAGGGTTAGAAGGAGGGCAGAACTCTGTTTTCTTGTCTCAGTTTCATTTGTTTGGGTTACTTTTCTCTAGACCCTGGGGGCGTTGTTGAGTCTGAGGTCAGCCTGGTTCATGGAATGTCTTCTTTGAGGCCTTGTGCTTCTTCCCGACTGCCTGCCTTTCTCTCAGCAGCGCTGCTCAGGGGAGCCACCTACCTCCAGCAGCCCCACCGGAAAAACGTGGAGTGTCTCTACAGAGCCCATTGTCATAACTGAAATGTGATGAAGTGGGCATTTATTGAGGCTCTGACGTGGGTGAGTCACTTTATATAGGCTCTTCCAATCTTTACAATAATCCTGTGAAATTGGAATTATTATTGCTCTACTGAGGATGAGATGACTGAGGTGCAAAGTGATTAAGTTCTCTGCAGCCAGTGAGGACCTGAGCTTGGGTTTGAACCCAGTTCTGTTGTTTTGAAAGGTTCTTATCTCTTTCCATATGCTGTGTCTATACCTTAGTGGGATTCTGAGGAAAGAAAGAATTTGAGATTTTGGAGGCAAAGGTGAGAAGCTTGAAAATAAAGCTGGGAGGATTATTTCTAGATGTTTCTTAACATATTAGCCCTGTCGGTCATTAGCAGGGATCTTTCAGTGTCGGTTCCTCATTATAATGAGCACAGAGATGTATTTTTTTCCCTCTAAACATTGTATCATGAAAAATGTCAAACGTACTGAAAAATTGATGGTGGATATATGAGGGCTGTCCAGATAAAATCCAGCTATAAATGCCTCTATTTTTCATATTATATGGCTGAATACTTTCTGGATGGCCCTTACATTGTATAAGTTCTAACCAATTTTTATTCTCTTCTATGCTCCAGGCCTAAGACTAACTGCATTATTAACTTTATCTCATTTATCCTTTCAACATTCCCAATTTATAGAGGAGCAAACTGAGTCCTAGAGAGATTACCTTCCTAAGCTTCTTTAGATAGTAAATTGCATAGAGCTGGGATTTGAAACTGGTGCATGGAGACTGTGGTGTGATATCTCTGCATTTCAAATTATTCTTCCCTGTATTTCTATTCTTTTTCCTCAATGTAACATTATTTAGAACATCAGGGTATAGATGGAAGGTCCTAGAAGATTACAAATAAGGCAAAATTGCTAATGCTCCAGAAATCGAAGACTCCTAGAAGCTTCCAAAGATTCAGTAGGACAAGACCTAGCTCCCCTGAGGATTCCTGTCAGACTATTTCCAGGGTGGGGCAGAAGTTCTGCTCTCCTCAGAGTGTCACAGAAAGTTTCTGTAGCCTTTGGAGTTTCTTAGGAATGACTCAAACCTTCCATTCACACATTAAAAAAAAAAATCCAAATCCTTACCTTTGGGTCATCAATCAATTTTTTTAATGGCGGAGTCATTTATGGCCTCCTCAGAACTACAGACACGACCTCTTTCTTTCCTGGGGCAGAAGATGGCATTTGCAGGCATTGACTCATGGGTACAGGTACAGGTGTGTGTGCCTTTTATAAGGGATCCAGCTTGAGAAATAATTGGTGCTTGTTGGCATATTTATGCTTGACCTTGCTTTAATGCTGATTAGATGTGACCTTGAGCAGTTCAGGTCAGTTTCTTATACACGGGGCCTCCCTGCAACAGTAACGGTTGTCAGGGGAATAGAGAAAAGGTACAAATAGAGTTCCTTCCATGAGGAAGTTTAATTTTCTTAAGGAAAGACAGCGTATACCAATGACAGATGCTGCTGAAGACTGAGTGTGTGGCCAAGACAGAGATTGCTATAGAAAGACAGCAGTGAGAAGAAATAACTATTGGTTGGAGTAGTTGAGGGAAGGAATAGAAATTGCCAAGGGCTTAAAATTAGGTTCAAATCCCAGTGCTGTGTCTTAATAGCTGCCTAATTTAGACTCTTTGATCCTCAAGTTTTCATCATAAAATGGGGTAATAATACCTGCAACGTAGTATCATTGTAAGGATTAAGTTTATGTAATACATATAAAGTTCCTCGCAAGGTAGGTCATAGTAGTTGGCAATAAGAGCTATCCCTTACAAGTATGAAATGGGAAAATTGGGGTGCGCCTTGAAGTCTGAGTAGGATTTGGACATGCGAAATAACCCAGTTATCTTACAAATATTAAGAAGTGTGGTTGAAACCCAAAACTCTTCTTTCTCTTAATAAGGCCGAGGTAGTTAGTTTATTAAGCCAAAAGTTCCAACTTGCTTGATAAAAACATCATTGGTAAGATGTTAAAATGTCAGGTGTCATTTCAATTGAAGCTCAAGTGAGGTGGACTTGCTCAGCTGGGTGACACATTTGAAGCTGTTTTAATGTTATAGCGATCTGTACAACCACCTTATAAAGTTGGTGGTTCACCCTGCCTTCCCCTCCACCCAGTTCCTTCAATCTGTCGTATTTTTTACATCCCTGTTTGGTTATTGAAGGAAATCTATCCTGTACTCCCACAGGCAAAAAGAACTAGTGTTCAGTAAGATGGACTTTGGAAATTGAGGCTGCCTTGGCACTTTTGAAGGTTTTATTTATTTCCTTTCAGTTTTTGTTTTTGTCTTTTGTTTTTAGTTTTTAGTTGGGAGGCCAGGTGGAGGAAAATTGACCCAGAAGAACTGAAATCCTAGACTAGAAACTTGAGAGAGTGATGTTTTCCTTCTCTCTCCCTTACCCCTGCAGTCATTTCTGCTGTGTGCAGATTAAGGTTTGCTGTGAGTTTTAATTTTAGCTGGAATTAGTTCTTTAGTACTTTTATGGCCTTGAAGAGTATGTAGATAAAGAATTTAAAACATACCAGGACTTGACAGTACAATTCAAAGGTCAGATAATGTTTGGGATATGTCATTTGCTTGGAGTAGTTCTATAGCAACAATATTAGAACATTATAAACACTGTTCATATAATTTTTAAAAGAACTCTTATTATAAGAAAGGTATGTTTTACAATGTATCTTAACTCATTTGGTTATTTCTCAATAGGTATTATTTTTATTGCTCTTGTAGAGCGATCAGGGAATGGGAAGTTCAATAACTCATGTGAGGTGATGCAGCTAGGGAGCAGCTGGGACTTGAACCCCCAAGTCGCTCTCTTCATTCAGGCTTCTTTCTTCTAAGAAGCTGTACTGTTCGGTGCTTTGGAAGAAGCCCCTGGGAAGAGAGGAAGGAGAATGAGAACTTTGTGTTCACTTCTCAACAAATCGGCCTTTTTAGGCTCAAGATTATGATGAGGAGAGAAGTACTGGAACTACCATGTGTTAAATACTCATATTATACCTGCATCAGAGCAAAGTGCTTGCATAATTCTCACATTTAACCATGACATCATTATCCTTATTTTATTGATGAGCTTCAAAAAAACAGGTGCCTTGTCCCCTAGTTCACCTAGGGAGAATGTGCCGTTGTTAAGATTTGAATGCAGGCATTGAGTACACCATCTTGCTTCCCTATTCAGTTTGTAATGACCTCTACCTGACAATCATATGATGGTGTTTGCAGCTTTAATTTCAAAGACCTTTAAAATGATTGGACAGTTGATATATTTGGTATCCACCGGAAACTGCTGAAACTTCTCACTGCTACATTTGGAAAATAAATAGTGAGTTGACATGCTAGTGATTCAGGACTTCTGGGAAACTGAAAGCACCCGTGTGTACTTATTTTGAGTCAATATGTTACAAAACGACTCTGGCCCAAAAGGAGAAGTATCTGTCTTCTGAAATTGAGTGCAGGTCTCTTAGTGGCTTACCTCAGCAGGGAGCCAGTTATTACATAAGCTGAATACCAGGTCCCTGGGTTTCCCTAGCCTGAAAAAGAAGCAGTGTCTGCAGTTATGAGGAAAACAGAAGGACCCGTTTCTCTATGGAGTGATACTGAACAGGCAGCTTCAGCCTTGTGGATATTCTGGCCAGAGGAAAATGTAGCTTAAGAAAAGCCCCAGCTGGTTCAAGTAACTTAAGCCTAGCTATTCATGAAATATTATCTGACTGCTTCCCCCTCCACAAGCTGCAGACTGAGTCAGAATTGCTCCAGGAACCTGTGTTCTCATTTTGGCATTATGAGTTTACCCCACTTTGCACACTAGACAGTTTCGTGAAAAGCTGTATTTAGATCAAACGTTTTTTGTGTGACTAAAAGCATTTAATAAATGTACTAGGAAGCTTATGTGATGAATCCTTTTGTTAAGAAAGTAACCAGCTGATTTCTAAATGAGGACTTTCACACGTCTAGCACTGTGAGTGCTGATGTTGCAAAGATATGAGATGTGTAAAACACTAGAATGGAAGCCCCATGAGAGCAGGGATTTGTTCATATTGTTTACTAATGAAACCATAGTATTTGTAACAGTGTCTGGCACATAGTAGATGCTAAAGAGATATTTGCTGAATGAGTGAGTGTAGGTCTTTCTCTACATGTAAGAGCTTACAACTTAGTTGGTTTGCATTATAATTAATTAATATTAATTAATTAGTGATTTTTATTCCTTTCTTCCCCTTGTGTGAGTATTCTGGAGTCCTCAGTTTTACTAGATCTTTAATCGCTTTTATTATTTTAATTTAATTTAATTTAAAAATTAAACTAGTGATGTGCTTGTTGTAGAAAATGAAAAAAAGCATGGAAGTAAAAAGAAAAATAATTAAGATATAGTAATTATTTCCATTTAAGCTTAGATTCTTCAAAACTTTTTCTATGTTAAAGAAATAGTCTCATCCCCTTGCAAGTGGATTTTATGACTTGCTTTTCCCCCACTTACCAGTGTTATTGTGAACAACTTTCTATATCAAAATCCATAACTCTCAAATAATCAGTTTTTAATCATTGGGCAATTTAGTATTATGTGTGACCGTATTATAGTTTTCTTAATGCCTGTTTTTCAATGTTAGGTTCCCCCCTTTTCTTTCTTTGTCTGTCTGTCTGTCTCTCAAAAACAGTGCTGTGATTGTCTATAACACAACTATAGACAATCTATGATTCTCTTCTTGGTAATAATTCTTAGAAGTCGAATTACTGAGTCAAAGGTCAAAGGCTTTTGGTACATTGCCTACCGTAAAGACTGGGAAAATGCATACCGCTCTCCGTATTCTATTGAAAGAGTTTTTTCTTTTATTTTTTTTCTTTACCTAAACTGACACTGTGCATTGTCATTTTTAAAAAATAGTTGACTGCCTTCTAGGTTAAAAAGTGGATATTATTATTGTTGATGTTTGATTTACTGGTTATGTTTAACATCGTTTTCATTGTTTTGGGTTATTTGAATTTTTTCTTTTGAGAGTTACCAGTTCATATCCATTGTCTTACTCAGCGATTATTGAGGACCTTTGCTTGGTCTGTCCCAACCCACAATGGGACTTGCTATGGCATTTATCCCACTTAGACTTCAGTAACTGTTGATTCCATCCATTCATCCATCTACCCATCTGCAATCCATTCATCCATCTATTCATTCATTATCCATCTATTCATTCATTTATTTGTTGATTTGTTCAACAAATATTGAGGACCTACTAGGTCTCCAGCTTTCACATCAGAACATAGTAATTGGGAAGATGAGGGTGTAGATGATCTTAGCTTGTAGGTTGTACAAAAACAGGCAGTGAACTGGATTTGGCCTGCCATTTACAGCTTGTCAACCCCTGGAGTAGAGTGTCAGATCATACTTTGAGGCAGAGAGAAGGCAACCTGGTTTTGCAGAATTGCTTCACGCAATCCTGGAAGGGATAACTCATAAAGGGATAACGGAGTTGGGTTTAGCTGAGGCTTAGGTGTATCCTGACTTTTATGATTTATAATGTGTAGTTTTTAGTGTTTTAGCAACACTTTTAATTTTAAAATGTATTTTAATTATATATTTATTCACGTAAAAATTTAATAGTTTAGTGTAAAGAAAAAAAAGCTCTCCTATCCTTTTTCAAGGATAGCGGACGTGTTTTTGATGTATTTTTTTTAGTTTTCATAAGGCTCACATGCGTGAGGGCTTGCTGGATAAACAATTTTGAAATCTGCTATGTTTCTTTTAGTATTATATGGAAATATTTTTTAGTACGGTTAATATTCTAATGTAAACTAAAACCCCAATAAGATACCGTTACATACCTATGGGATAGCTATAATAATAAAAAACAAAAAGCAAAAACTGATATATCCAAGAAAAACGAAAACATGTGTCTTCACAAACATGCATGTGCAAATGTTCAAAGCAACATTATTCATAATAGCCAAAAAAGTGGAAACAACACAAATATTCACCAACTGGCAAATGGGTAAAGAAAATGTGGTATATCCATACAATAGAATACCATTCAACAATAAAAAACAAATATTGATACAAGGTACCATGTGGATAAATCTCGAAAACATGCTAAGTGAAAGAAGCCAGACATAAAAGAATGTATATGATTCTGTTTCTATGGCACTTCCAAAAGAGGCAAAAATCTAGACAGAAAGCAGGTTATTATTTGCATGGGGTTGGGGTGAGAGTGGGAAATGACTGCTAACTGGAACATCAGAACTATTTTGGGGTGATAGGAATGTTCTAAAAGTGGAATGTGGTGGTGATTGCATAATTAGACACAGTTACTAAAAACCATTGGTGAATTTCATGGTATGTGAATTATACCTAAATCAAAACTGTTTGAACTCTTCTTTGAAAACTGAATTTTTAATAGTATCATACTCTATTGTGTAGATGTTCCATTTCTTTATCCTGTGTGACTTGGGAGAAAGGTTTGGTGTTTTTAGCGAAAAATCCATATTCAGTAGGTTACATTGGAGCCATTGAACTTAAATAAGAATGATGTAGTAGAATGAATGCTAATTCAGTGATCAGTTAGTATGGTTTTAACTCTACCTGCAGCTGGGCAGACCCCAGTTTCCTCATCTGTAAAACGGAGAAGAGGACATGGACACAAAGAAGTACTGGACCCTATGGGTTAGAGGAACAGAATAGAAAACAGTGGTGATAATAAAAAGACTGATTTCCCCAGAAGTATGAGGCCAGTGACTGGTTACTTACCCCACTGTCTCTATCTTCCCTCTTCCCCTGCTTTCTTATGCTGGTAGGAAGTCAGTAGGACCTGTGTGCAAGGCTCTGAGGCGATCATTTCCAAGAAGGTAAGTTGAAGGAGACTCAGGAGAGACCACAATAGTGACAAGGCGTTGGGTGGGGATCTGCTCTGTAAACTGGAAGCCTTCTGTTTGACCTTGGCTTTTGTTATGGGAATGGAACACCATTTGGGAGATTAATTGCCAGGAATCAGGTTTTGTACTCCCAAGTAAGAGTGCACAACTTATTATAGGAAGACTGAGGTTGGAAATACTTTCAGAGTTGAGAGTTTAGAAAAGTCGCCACAAAAGAGTAGGTCATCAAGTTTGCCTTCCAAGGATGAGTTTAAACTGGGGGAGACCGAATTGGTCTCAGATTCCTTGTGTTCTCTTTCCAGCCGAGCTCCAGGTTTTCCTAGAGGATAGCCAGCAGCATCTGTACTCAGAAAACACAAAAGAAAAGCTGTGGAAACTTAACGTACAAACATTTTTTTCATTAGCTCCAGGATCCCAGCCACCAATAAAGTCAGTGCTTTTAAAAACTTTTTATTATTTTGTGCATTCAAAAAATGTGTTTCTTCCCCTTATTCATATGCTTGGGGTTTTCTTAACATGTTACTTTTCAAGCATTTATATGTTTAGTCCTTCCAAAAGGTAACAGCATTCTAACTTCTGCTTGAAAGAAGGGAAAAAAAGCAACCCATTTAATAAACTCTCTGTAACTTGAGCCTGTTGGTGGTCTTGGAAGAAACCCAAATCCAGGTTTGGTTGATACTGTGTAATGTGAATGCAATTAGTAGTGGTTTTTCTAAAGTAGAAAGAAATGTAAAAAAATAATGCACAGCAAATTTAGGTCAGAGCTGGGAAGCTTATAAACCCTTATTTTTGTTTTCATTACCTTAAGTAATAGGGAAGCTTTTGTCTTTATTACATGATTTCCCTAGCAATAATACATTTTAAAACATTTTTGTGTTAATTTTCTATGTTTGATCAGAAAGCCACAGTTCACAAACTCCTGTGATGTGGCTGCTGGCACTGTTTATATACAGAAGATTTCTTGTTCATCCCTAGGAAGCCAACACTAAAATTACTCACGGGGGCAACTTTCACCACTTCTTTCTTCATTTAGTAGTTTTCAAGGGATCAACATCTTTCTGCTAGGCTAAGGAGTGCATTGACCTTATATATTGATGTTGTTATATTTCAGAGGATGTGATTTGATTCTGGCATTTTGAAAGCTATATGACCAGATTGTAAAGGATGTAAGACAAGGGATATGTCTTTCTTATTCATGGTAGGTGCTCAGGAAATAGCTGTTAGTATTCTCACCTTCCAGATTTGAGATGCAGTTAACACCTAGCTGCACCATCCTCTGTGCTTCTCCTTGAACTTGCCAAGCCTGCCCCTGCTTTGTACCTTGGCACTTTTTATTTCCTCTGCCTGGAGGCCAGATACCAGCCTGAACCACTCTCTCACCTCTTCCTTGTTCAAAAGATACCGGAGCATTTCAGTGAGGCCCTAATGTCTCCTTTCCTTGCTTTATTTATTTTTTTTTCATGGTGTCATCACCAGCTGATAAAGTGATGTATTGATGTACTGTATATCCTATTTATTTATTTGATTTATTGTTTGTCATTCCACCACTAGTGAGCCCCACAAGGGCAGGGGTTTCTGTCTGATTTGGTCATTGCTATATACCCAGTGCCTAGAAATAATAGTTGCTACAACTTGATTGAATGAATGAATGTCCTACCTTTTACTAGTTACGTGGCAGTGGCTAGTACATTTGCTCTCTTCGATCGTAGGCTGGTTCCCCATTTATTTCATAAAACGTTATGTGTGGGTCATATGAGATGTTGCACATGAAAGCTCTTTCATATGCTGTGTTTTGCAAATGCATTCATTCCTGTTTTTTTTTTTTCATTTAACAAGCAAGACACTATTTCTGCCTTTACAGAGCTTAATCTTGGGGGGAATTGGACAGATATATGAGTAATGTGAGTAAAGTGGGTTAGCAGTGGTGATAGGGATGGGGCAGTGAGCTATGGGAGCTCCTGTGAGGGACTCCTTCCTAATCCAACGTGGGGACAGTACCATCGAAGGCTTCCAGGAGGAAAGGGCATTGAAGCTGAACTTTGGCAATGGAATAGGCATTGAGTGGATAGAGTCAGGGTGGGTGATGGGGGGTATGAAGAAGATTCTAGGCAGAAAGAATAATGTGTATAGTCTGGAAATGAGGAACCCTGGAGTACATAGGGAACTGAAAGTAATTCAGTCTGTGTGGAGCATCCAGTCTGTGGGGTGGGCGAGTAGTCAGAGGTGTGGCTTGAGATGCAGTCTGGGGACAGGTAAGGGAGAGTCTTACAGGACATGCCAGGGAGCTTGAGTTCTAGCCTAAGGGCAGTGTGGAACCATGGAAGTGTTCTAAGGACAGGAGTGACTTGGTCAGACTTTTATTTACAACCGTCATTTTATGCAGAAAGATAGTGTTTTCCCTCCCTCAGTGAGGAACTTGAACGCAAGCTCCTCAGATGGGAGATTGTTAAAAATAGAGGGGCTTCCAGAAAGTGAACCTTTGGGCTCCATGAAATCTGCTGAAATCCTCTTGAACTGACTGGTGAGTTTCACAGCAGTAAGTTTAGAGATCTCCCCCAACTTGTCCACCCCCCACCCCCCCAATGCTTAAGAGGCTTAATTATCTTTGAATGCATGGCTCATTGCTTAAGTAAAGGGACACAATACTACTACGGACATAGATATTCCCATTGAACTTCACATCACTGTGGAGGAGACAAATAATACAGCAGGAGTAGAGAAGGCAAAGAATTTGCTTTTAGACCTAGGAGGAGTGAGGGTACCTCCTATCCAGCACTACTTGCCAAATGAAAACAAAGGTGGCACCAATGGGCATACGGTGGTTGGAGGGGACACCTGGCAGACCTTGGTCCTATCCTTGCTGTGCAACTAACATATCATGAATGGTGTGGCTTTGGGGACCATTTAACCTCTCTGAGCCTCAGTTTTCTGTTCTGGACAATGGAGTTAATGCCATGTATCTTTCAGGGTTGTCAGGGTTCAACGAGATAAAGAACAGTTGTTTCTGCTGTCACACTTGTTTAAAAACACAAGTTTCTTTCAATCTGCTTGATACATTAGGGAACGATTTGAGGATAAATCTCGCATTTGCTCATGATCCGTGTTATCCATGAGAAACACTAGGTGAACTCAGAAAATGGCACGCAGCTGAAGTGAGCTGCATGGAAATATGCAGAACCACACACCTCAAACGTCTACCCACTGCCACAGTTCACCGCGTGTTAGAGCCACCCACATCCATATCAAGTGTTCAGTTTGATTTCCCACAAGTCTCCTCTCACCACCTCTCAGTAACCCACACATTGCAACCCTCCCACACCCACTCTACAAGCAAATTTCAGGTACTTTTCAAGGTAAAGCACCACATTTATTATGTATGTATAATATATCTTAACCATTTAACATATGTAAAACCATGCTACCATTCTCATTAGATTTCTGTATTTCCTTTTGTGTCACTAAGGAAGTTTTTCCCCTTAGTTTCAGGTATACAAAACAACATAGTGATTAGACATTTATATACCTTACAAAGTGATCACCCCAATAAGTCTAGTACCCACCTGACACTGTACATAGTTATCACAGTATTATTGATTTTATTCCCTAGGCTGTACTTTACATCTGGTGACCATTTTTTTTGAAATTATAGTTGCCATTCAGTGTTATTATAGTTACTAATGAAGTTTTTGATTGATGTGCCTCAATTCCACTTTCTCATAAGCTCTGTGGTTTTTATTGCTTGATTTTGCATAGCATCGTGATTTGGGGGAACTTGTAATTTCTGTTATGGCAAAATGGACTGTATTTAAAGCTCTGAATATTCCTAGCAGACAAGAGGCTCTTAGTAAAAGATAGCTGTTTTATTGTTAATATTAATCCACTTAAATATGATGTTGGATTGAGGCAGGGATAACTAAAAGCATTTAATTGCTCTGATTGTGAGCATAAGTGAAATGTAACACTTTAGTGCATGAGTTTTTAGTGCTGCTGTCTTTTCCAAGTGTGTGCTTGTCAGACCACTCTTGGGGTTTTATCAGTGACAAACCAGTTGCATCCAGAAATAAGCAAGCCAGGAAGAAAGAAGGTATAAAAATGGTCTTTAAACAATTTAGAGGGCTGTCTTGGGGAAGGATTGCTTTTTTTTTTTTGGGCTTCCAGCGCCCAGGATTCTATTCTTCACAGAGAGGAATCTTAGAATGGTCCTGAGGGGGTGATGTATTCTCCAAGCTCTGGCCGGCTGCTCTGGGATGGGTGAGGACGGAGGTGGGTCTGGCATGGGTGGACGGGTTTGGAGGTTCTGCCTTTCAAGTCCCCCCAACCTCCTACCTTGTTCCTACACACACCTTTTTTTAAGGTAGTGTTTGTTTACAGACATGTAACTGCAGGGCTGATCGGCAATACTTGGACTTTTGCTTGTAAATAATATATATTCACACACTGTTGTCTTTACTTGTGCCCTTGAACACTGGGAATAAAAGACTATGCTTTACAAATATATATGGCTTCTGGTATGCTTAGGAATAGTGAAATCACATCACGTGCTTTCCCCATCTAGAGTTCTTTCTCCCCCACTTTTCTTTTCTGTCATTTTGTTTTTGCTTTTGCTGTTGTTTTTTTCAACTCAGAAAGAAAGCTCAGCTGGTTGCTGATTTGGTTTTAAATTTTGTCTAACATCGTCTATAGCTTTTGTCTTCTTTACTCTGGCCAGGCAGTTAAACTCTTGTAACGGGAGGATGTCACCCGAATATACTGAAGTATAAGATGCTGGGTTTCTATTTGATGTTACTATTAAAAATATAATACGTTTCAAACATATTTGATTTCATTAAGTTAGATTTTCTTCTAGTCATAGGAGGGGTATTACTGTTCACATGCTGAATCTTAACAAAACCATGAAGAACTTAAAACAGCCTATTTTTTATGGCAACTTGCTCTGGTGCTTTCAAATGAATGTTATCTTTTTTTGTTTGTTTGTTTCTATAAAGAACGCAGTGATTTAGGCTTGCTCTTAAACTGGTTTTTCCAAAACCGGGGGTCATTACATTTCTTCAGAGACCTGATCTCTTCCCCTTCCAGCTCCCTGGACAACATGGATGGTCTTTCCACGTGGGAATTCTTGAGCTGTGTGTATTCTCTCTAAGAACCCGTGGGAGATGGACTGCTGGCTCTGTGATCGAGGCTGAGGCCTTCGGATGGGCTGGCTTGAATTTGTAGACGCTGAGGAGAAGGAGTTGGCTTGGCATTGCCATTTTTCACAGGTACTGGCCTAGATGGGATATCCTGTTTAGAACACAGCTCTAATCAGCATTTCTTTCCTGCTTGTCCTGCTGGTCATGGTTGCAGATGGCAAGCACATGGGTCATTGAAGCAGTTGGCCCCATCTGGTTAGTCTCTCTCCATAAGCCTGACCCACCAGTTGATTTCTCCTCCATTCTTCCCTAAACTCATATCATTTCAAATAAGACAGTCCCATCTTATCCTTGCATAATGGAAAGAACATGGGTTCCAGAAGCCTGAGTTTGATTCCCAACTCTGTTATTTATCAGCTTTGTCATTTGGGGCAAATGACTTAATCTCTCTCAGCCTGTGCTTACTCATTTTAAAAGAGATGTCAATCATCTCTCACTACCAGGGCTGATGAGAAAACATAATGTAAAGTGTCTACTACAGTGCCAGGCACAGAGAAGGCCTTATGGAACTGGAATACACACAAATTTACTAATTACTTTCTTTGAATAGGCCAGTTGCTTTAATCCCAGTTGACATGTCTCCAGAGCAAAAAGATTAGTTGATCCTGCTTCCTTGTCTATGCCAGGCTCTCTCCTAGGCCCAGGGGCTTCAGAAATGAGTAAGAGTCCCTGCCTGTGAAGGCACTCCCAGTTTTACTCAAATCCATCCATTCAACAAACATTTTGATACCTGCTATGTACAAAAACCCTGTGCCCATGGGTGTTTACTAAGATGACTCAGTCACTGATTGGCTCCACATTCATAGGTCATGTGTTGTGTGCCCGATACTGCTATGAGCACTATGGGTAGAAAGCATGTAAGACAGCCCCTCCCTTTGAGAAGCTCACAGTGCAGTAAAATATACTGAAGGGTGAGAAAAGTAGAGAGGAAGAGAATACGATTAGGTTGTAAAAAGACACTTGATTTGCTTAGTAATAATGTAGGCTGCATATGACAATTTAGACTGCATTTTTCTGAGTACGTATTTAGAGCTTGAAACTTAGGGCTTCACTGAGATGGCACTCGCATTGTATAGCTGGGAAAACAGAACCTAGGAGTTGTAAATGCATCATATATTTTAGGTATAAGTAAAGCTGGCACTAGCCCCATAGCAACTTTTATTTGTGTGGTGACTGAAGTTGAAAACACTCTTTGTTTCTTCTTGATCCTTTGTTATCATTAGCAAATCTGCTACTTGCTTTTTGTAAACTGTCACATTCCATTTTACCAACAACTCCCTTGGGATCAGGACTGCTCACCATCATACAACTTGACAAAGTCAGGATTTGAACTCGGGTCTATCTGATACAGAGTCCAGGCCTTTAGCTGCTATACCATACCCCATCCATGATTTCTCCTCATTGTAGGTTATTGTAAGCTTTTCAGACAGTTTGTAGAAGAGATACATATCATGAATGGTTTTTAGGACCTTCTTATTTGAACCAGTGGGAAAGCCAAATTTATGAACAATAAATTGTATGTTGGAATGCCATGTGAATCAAGATATAAGAAGCGGGGAAAAGCTACTGTCAAAGCATTCATTCTCTTACAACCAGTTTCTTAAGGTTTGTACAGTGTTGCCAATGTAAGTACATGGTAGCAAGTTTATGAACTTAATTGTCTGATTTTGGGGTTGATGACAGCTCTGATGGTCATTGCAGAAAAAGAGTTCCAAAATTGCTTTGAAGGATGGACTGGGTGCTGGCATCAGTGCATAGCTTCCCAAGGGGAGTACTTCAAAGGTGACCATAGTGATACTCAGCAATGAGGTATGTAGCACTTTTTCTAGGATGAGTTCATGAAATTAATTGTCTGACCTTTGTACATGAGTGTGTTTGAACTTTTTGTTAATCAGCATCAAGACATTGGAGCTCTGACTTGGGTGAGTGGCAGACAGACTAGACTCACTTGGCCAAAGCAGCAGGGAACTAATAGAATGTTTCTGCTCCCCTTAAAGAAAGGTAGTCAAGCATTTGTACTTCCCACTGAACTCCAATTTCCATTCTGCTTTGAAGTGCTGCTTGCTCTGTCAGTGAGAGCCATATGACAAATGTTCAGTGTGTCAGATTTGTTTTCCTTTCAAACTACATATGAATTTGACCGCCAGAGTAGGGCTGCATTAATTTCCCAAAGCTCTTCCAATAATTGTGTTCTTTTAAAAAATGTGCATACTATTATTCTCTTTTGGGTTGTGTTATGACTAGTGTTTTGAAAGTGGTTAGAGGATTACTGGTTGCATATGGGGTAATGTGTACGTGATGCCCATTCCCAGATGTAAACAGCCACTCAAGTTCATTATATAGTTTGTATAGCTATTCTACTCATTTCATCAGACTCCACTCAGTAATTTCCGGCCAGCAGGGTAGGGATTTTTTGTTTTTGTTTTTTTTTATCTTCAACAAAGTTAAATTTGGATAAGCTTTTCTGAAAAGCAGCATTAGTTTTTATCATATTGATATTTATGTTGGTAATTAATTGGTTGTGACTGCCAGAAGAAAGTGTGCATCTGATTGTGCATGCACTGAGTTACTCTTCCTGTCATGTTTGTATAGTGACTAGTTCATACGTTAATCAATAACCTGTACCATACATTCATTCAGAGTTTCACAGGTTGAATTTGTATGCTTGTGATTAAGTTACCCTTACCTTTAAACACAGTTGATTAGTTTAGAGAAGAGGGAGACAGCTGAGGTGAACAGGGAAGCAGAGTCTTGAACTCTTTCTAAGAGAAGTTATTCTAGAATGTTTTTGGTAAAAGAATGTCTGTTTATCCTCTGTCTAGCTCTCTATCTGTCTGTCTGTCTATCTATCTAGCAAATATTCCAAACATTTAAGAAATATAAGAAGTATAGATCTTGAAAGAGATTAATACTTCCAGCAAAGAGCTCTGAAAGGGTCAAGTAGAGACAGTATTAAGTGGCCTCAATGAGCTGTTCTTCTGGTCTCCATCTCGCCATTACCTCCTCTTTAGTTGTTGTCATTTTAAATTAGTTTATTGTAATAAAAATGTACAAAAATATATATCCATCAAAGATAATAGAAGGATATTTAAAAAATGAAAAACTACTAAATCTCCCTTAGGCTCATATTACAAACATAAGTAATCACTTTCAACATTTTGGTATATTGCTTTCTAGCCTCTTTTGCCCAATGCATCCATTTTTTTAAAATTTCATAAATGTGGTCATCTTGTATATACCATTTTGTATCAAACTTTTTTTTTTTTTTTTTTTTTTTAGCTTTTTGGTATGTGGGTTGCTCCCTGGCTGGGAATCGAACCCAGGCCGCAGCGCCGACAGCACCAGCGCCAAAGCCTTAAGCCACTACACCATCAGGGAACTCCCTGTATCAAACTTTTTTCACTTAACTTGAATACATTCTTTTTTCCAAGTCTTTATAAATATTGTCTTTCATGTCTGTATGACATTACAGAGTGATATTACACTCAGCCTACATAGTTTATTTAGCCATCATTCAGTAGTTGTATATTTAGGGTATTTCACCTACTTTTTGAAAAGGAAACAACAACAAAACAACAAGAACAGAAGTCTTGGTTGAAGTCCAAGATGACCCAACACAGTGGCTGTATATCTTAGCAGTCTGTTACATTATTCATGTGAAAATGGGGTGTGGGGAACCCCTTGCATCTGTGAGGAGTGTATATTAAGCTCTAATTAAGAAAGTGTTTATGAACAGCTAACAGATCAGTAAGAAGTGAGAGTTGGTCAATGGAGTCATTTTATTTCACAAAAGTACCTCAGAGTTTGAAGCCCCACACCCCTCAAATTTGAGTCAGTTTGGATTTCATGGGTCAGTCGCCGATGCACTGTGATTTTGCCCTACACGGTTGGTGTTCAGTATGAGACATTAAATCTTCCTCACTCAATTTGCAAGATCTATGAAATAGGATCCCAGCCAACCTAGAAAAGTCTACTTGTCTGTTTAGATATTTATGAATTATGTTTCAATACAGATAGAAGAGTGGTTGGAGATTGAAGGTGAATTCTGCCAAAGATCTTGTTCTTTAAAAATATAAGTCCTAAAAAATGCATTCTTTTTCTCCATGAGGAGGCAATTTGGCATCTGGTTCTGGAGTCAGAGAGCCTGGGTTTACTTTCTGCTCCGTTACTTTCTCTGGGAGACATTGGGTAAATTATTTGACTGTGAGGGTGTCAGTTTTCTCATCTTGAAAATGGGAATAATGGTACTGATCCATAGTTTTGTTGGGACGGTTTAAATAAGTTAAAACACAGTAGGGACTCAATAGTGTTAACTATTATTGTTTTCAACAGGATTCTAAAGTTTCTTATTTCTAGTACTTTAGACTTCAGTGGCATTCATTACGTTCTTCAGTGTCTGAAAAGTGAGTGACTTTTCTCTGAGTACTTCTTCCCCAGCTGGCTTATGATAATGGTAATAATACTAGCTACCACTGATATGCCAGGTGGCTCTACGTATATTATAAAATGTAATTCTTATCACCACTTATGAGATATGTATTTTTCCTCCTTTCAGAGCTGAGGAAACTAAAAGTTATAATGGTTAAGTAACTTGCTCAATGATAATAAATGGTAAATGTGGATCTAGGACCTAAATTCTGGTCTGACTTATTGACACCAGTCTGCTGTTGTAAATTCCTTTAAGGAGGGGATTTTTATACTTTTTAGATCTTTACAGCTTTTAGGTAGTTCTGTGAACACAGTAACTCCTTGAACATAGTAGTTCCTTAGTAAGTATTTTTTTCAAATGTAAAAATGAAGAAGTGATCCCTTGGGTAAGAGAACATGGAACTTTTCTTCAATAAGAAAACCAACAAACTACTTTTAATGAACATGAAATTACAAGTCTTAGAATTTTGTTCTGCCTATGAACAGAACATTGCACATGAGAGAATAATAGATTTCTAATTATTTGCATATGAAACTGGTTGTATTTCATGTGAAACATATTTAAACACTGTATTTGTGATCCTGATTTGAGAAAATCTAGATTAGCATCACATCAGTAGTTGTTGAAACAACTTTAATTTAAACAAGGCTATAATTAATTCTAGGTCAGGTTTTGGCTTCTTTTTTTTGTTTATAAAATGTAATGTAATTTTATTTGCTGTTACTCTGCTGTTACATAGGGCATAACATTTTCACAGGGCTGTTTTTGGGACTACTGTCAATGATGAGCAACACACAACAGTGGTCCAACTCTCTAAATAACAATCACTAGACAAACTGGACACCCTCTCACATGTGCACAAATCTGCATGGAAAAGCACTAAAGTTTTACACTTGGACTTGTGCATTTTAATTTATTTCCCCTTTCTAGTATATTAAGAAGTGACATGCACTTTCCAAAAGCAATGCTTGTTTTCTGGCAGCAACATGCTACTTCTATTACATAGTAAAGTGAATACCAGAACTGCAAAGACAGGAGGTGTGAGTGAATTTTTATTGGGAAGGGAAATTGTCAACTGAAACAGCAGCAAATGAACAGTGAATAAAGAAACTCCCTGTTGTCACAGATACACAAGACTTCCATCATGTATGATACAGGAGGTGTTTCAATTTGGGACCCCCCAGCCTAGAAATGTCAAATGCTTTTCCATTCCATCAAATACCCCTGGATTTCTACCAAAAAAGAATACATTAAGAACATGGAAACACTGATTACTGAAAGGAGATGCCCAAAGAAGAGTAAGGGAGGGAATGAAGAAATTAAGTAGTTATGTAAAATATTCTTTAAATTGTAATTAACTACATTTTCATATCTTCAAAGTAATAAAGAACACAGTCACTTGGAGAACTGGTTCAGATTACTCAAATACCAGATACATTTCTAGTCCTTTACATAAGTGTTTGGAAGTTACTTATGTTTGTATGAAATGAAACTATTAATACTTTTCTACAGCAGTAACTGCACACCAGGAGGGCCAAGACAAACACAAATCAAGGAATGGAGTTTTCCCAAAGCTGTAGTGTGAAAAGACTATCAATTGTTGATTCCATACACATGAATGGGTTTCTTTCCTATAAGAAATCTAAATGGAATAAGGAATGGAGATATGTAAAAAAGTTTCTTGAGGGGAAAAAGGATGACACCCCATATGCTGTTAGTTTCCTGCCCCTCCTGCCACCACATTCTTCTCCTGCACTGATGTCCATAATGTAAGGTTATCTCTAAGCACCTGTGTGATGAGGGTGCTTTGTAAAACTCTTCATTCAGTGCATCAGGTTCTACAATGTCCTCATCAAAAGTTGTTTTAGCCAGTGTGCAGGCAAGCTCTGGGTTATTAAGGGTCTCATAGTAAAATACAGAAAAGTTAAGAGCTAGCCCTAGACAAATTGGATGTGTGTGTTGCATCTCTTTCTAGCTTACAGCAAAAGCCTCTTGGTCTGCTCCTTGGGAATTATCTATTGTTTGTTTTCGATCACCGTAGGCAGCTTCAGCAAGGCGCTGGAAGTAATCTCCCTTTATTTTCAGGTAGAAGACCTTCTCTCTGGATTAGTTGGGTTGGCTATTTAAATACTGAACAGTGATGCAGGTGGACCTCAATCTGGACTCGACTTTCTCCTGATAGTCCTTGATCAGCTGCAACTTCCTGTCAGAAGTGTAGGTTTTCGGTTTGATGCTGGAGATGACCCCCCAGGTGGACCTGCGACCCACTACTCTGTTCGTGTAGGCCACCGAGAGCAGGCTGTGCTTCTCATTGGACAGCATGGCGCCTGACTCTGTCATAGCTTTCATGCAGGTGGCCATGTTGTTGTAGTTGTTGGCTTGCTGGGCCAGCTTCACCTTCCGGATCAGCTATGTCTCCTCCATGGGGACTGGGAGGAACGTGAGGGTGAGCTGCCACCCGGATGGAGAGGAGGCGTGTGGAGGTTTTTCGTGTCTCTGTGGCCTCAGCCTTGGCCATTTGTTTAACAGACATTTATTTAGTGTAAACACTGTGTCAAGCCCTCTGCTGGCACTAAGGGCTTAAGGATAAATAAGATGATAACTGAATGCTCTCTGCCCTTGGTTCACTGAGTGTCCAATAATCTTTTTATATGTTGGATTGAGAATTTTATACACTTTTATGGTTTCAGCTACCCCTTAACCCCGTATCTATATCTTTAACCCAGCTCCTCTCCTTTTTTTTTTTTTTTGTGGGTAGTTCTCTGGCTGGGAATTGAACCCAGGACATGGTATTGAGAGCACCAATGCCTAGCTAGCACACCACCGGACCACCAGGGAACCCTCCTCTCCTTTTGACTTAAGTATTTAGCTCTTTGCTGGATATGTCCACATGGATGTCTCAGAGACATCTAAACTGAATTTATCACCTACCATATTTTGCTGTGTATAATGAGCACTTTTTCTTGCCCAAATATACAAGAGAAAAATAAGGATTATACAAGGGTAGTACTAATTCCATATCTATTAAATGTATATTAATTCTTTTATTTATGCTTATGAATTAAAAGCATAACTCCAGAAATCAGTAACGATATCCGTGTGCAAAATGATACCCTGGTATACGGTAATCAGTTTCGTTGAACTTAGGACGAACTTGCAATGAAAGCAATTTCAGCCAATCATTCAATGAAATGAAACTAAGAGCAATGTATTGTTGTCCACATAGTAAGTGACTCTGACTTGACAAGATAGGTGATGACAACTTTATTACCATAGGGTAAATAGCACATTTCTTTTCGTACACTTTAGGCGGGAGCTTAACTTTTAAATTAAAAAATTAAAATTAAAGAATTAAAAAATTAGAATGAAAGGTTTTTCTCCTGAAAGATTGGGCCAAAAACATGGGTGCACATTATATGCAGCAAAATACAGTAATCTCCATCACCTCCTATGCTCCAACCTTGAACCTGTTGTGCATTTTGTCTCAGTTGGTGCCACCACTGTCCTCTCCATCCAAGCTAAGACACCAGAAGTAACCTTTGATTCCTTTTTCTCTCACTTTCTACACTTAGCCAGTCACCAATCCTGCTGATTTTCCCTCCTAAATAAATCCTAAGAACTCTGAGGGATTTGAGATTTTAGTCTACTTGCAAATAAATTAGCCTGCCACAGTTTCATGGATGCTGGCAGAAAACATGAGAATGCTAGGTTAGAGACAAAGGAATTTATTACTCACAGTGATAGTGGTAGCCAGAGTGTCTACATTTTCTTGTACCACTTCCCTTAGGGTGCCATGAAGAGGGCCAGATGACACTTATACATACAGTGAATTGTGTAACAGGAGAAGGACCCTGAGCTTAGGAAACCCACATCTTTTATATTAGACTTAAGCAGGCTTTTCCTTTGTTCTTGAGGGAAACCGTATCTTCCAAGACTGTTTTTCATGTATATATCTTTGAAAAGATAATCTGGAACCAACGGCAGTCAGCGCTTGGCTCACAATACATACAGAAACTCAAGAGACCTACAGACGCTTGTCTCCTAACGAATGAGTCTTGCATCTGTTCTCTGTGCTCCTTCCTTACACCATTAGATCAGGCAACCCCATGACTCACTGGAATATTGCAGCAGCGTCTTAACTGGTCTCTCTAACTCTTCAAATCAGTCCCCCACATCTTGTTGCTTGAGTAGCCTCCTGAGACAAATCTGACTGTGGCACCCTCCTGCTCAAAACCCTTACTGCCTCCTCATTGTGTATGGGAAAAGCCCAAGCTCCTTGGCATGGAACTACTGGGGTTCTCAGAGCAGCCCCTGCTCACCCTTCAGGCTTCAGGGAGAAGCAGCATATCAGCGTGGTTACCTCCTTTACTGCCCAAGTTACTTAACCTCTGTGATCTCAGTTTCGTCTTCTGTACCATTAGGATGATGGACTCTTCCTCATCAGGTTATTGTGAATGTTAAGGCGACTTCACATGTAGTAAGCCCTCAGTCCGTGTTGCCTGTTCTGGCTGCGTCTTTCCACTCTAACTTGCACTTTAAGGTCTGGCCACATGGTTTTCTGTTCACTCTGTTACTTTTCACCACAGGTAGTGCCTTTGCCCCGCCATTCCCCAAACCCCGTTGCCTTGGTTCAGGGTGGTCAGACACATCCTTTCTTTTTTGCTCTTGGGTGCACCCTGCATGTCTCAGCCACTGAGCTGGAGGTATTTGTAAATGAGTCATTTATGGCCGCTAGACTATGAACTCTGGGAGGATGAGGCTGTATTATTTATCTTTGTGTTGCTAGCACATAGCATGTGTTGAAAAAATTTTGATGGATATATGAAAAAATAAAAGTAGTTTACAGTCTGCTGGGGTGGTTGGAAGCTGGAGATGAGGGATGGAAAGCAGTTAAGTAGCTTAATAACAGTGAAGGGAATCTGAGGAAGTGTTGGGCCGAGGTGAAAATTAGGCCCTATAGGAGTCCAGCTCAGGGAGTGTGCTTGTTCAGTGTGGCTCATGTGGTTTGGAAGTCTGTTTAAAGTTATCTGTTGAAATGAAAGCAAGCAGCCCTTCGATGTGATTTTAATTATTCCCTTTCCTAAAGAAGCTATTGCAAACGAAAGGTCATGCAATCTGCCTTCTTGTAAGATTTTCAGTTCCTCAGAATACAATGCATTCTCTGTTACCTGGTGGAGTGGGTGGAAAGGAACTTCTTTTTAATTAAACCGTCTCTGCAACAGAAGGTGACTTTATCCCTCTTTCTGAAGTTCCCCAGGTCTTCAAGGCCTGCCTCAAATCATCTTCCCTGAATTTACTGTCCTACTGGTATACCCAGCATCATGCATTATAATTTTAGGTGAGCTCGTTTAGTTCCCTAATGAGATTGAGGCTCTTTGGAAACTTATTTTTTTCCTGAAATGTTTAATGTTGTGCTTTTGAATTAAGAGAGTCCTTCACATACATCTATTGGCTGACTGGGATTCTTCATGTATATGATAATAACTTCTGAATAATTAGAACAAAGCCCTAATCCCAAAATACCAACGAGCTTTTACAGGACTTGAGGTCCCCACCATATCAGCTTCTCAGTGCTCAGATTATTAGATGTTAATCTACCATTTTTATCACTTTTGAAATAAGAAAAACTGAAATTTCTGTATACATTACAAACTATTTGGAATATATTGATAAACCAATAGGCAGAAACTTGTTGAAATAACTTAGTATTCAAACTTAGTGATGACTACTTTCGATATTTAGACTATGTCTGTAGTCTCTTTTTGCTTTATGTTATTGCCTCTCTCTTTGCTTCTTTCTCTTTCAGCATAAATGGAGTCACATTTTACCATTCACCTGGCAGTCTGTTTTTTCCCTTAACAACAATAGATACTTATTAAAAGTGATAATGCTAAAGAATTTCTTGTAGCCTGCTATTTCAGCCCTTGACCCACCATTTTATCTTGTCATTACATGTCCAGTCTTGATTTCTGTTTGTCTCTCTGAAGTCACCCATTATTGTGTTCTGATCTTTGATATCTGCATGCATCTCAATGAGTTTATGTTTTTGGAGTGTCCCAAATACTTGTGTTTATTTTACACTCTTTGAAAATGTGTTTTCTGATAACTTGAAATGCCCTGAATGTTTGTAATATCCATTTTATAGATGAGAAATTTGGTCTAGGGGTTTAATAACTATAAAAGATTATGAAGGTGAAACTTCATCTTACAGTCTTTATGTTCAGCACCTTTTGCAGTGTATAAAATTGCCACCCCACCTTCACACTACTTACTTAGCTTCAAACTCCTGGAATACTGACTTTTAGTTTTTTTTTTTTCTAATCAGCTTTTGACTATATAATGTCCCTCTAAGGGCACCACAACCCACACACCCCTGTGCCAACATAGTGAATTTCATATCCTTTATTAGAGAGAGAGAGAGAGGAGAGAGAGAGAGAGAGATGCAGCTCTTGCTTTCATTCCTCGTTGTGCTAAGATAGACTGCCCCTCACATCTGTTTTCAACCCCCACCCTCAATACCAGAGTTATATTCTATTAACTCAATGCACCTTTTCTTTGTAATTCATGTCAGTTTTCCTTCTAGCCACCTGCACAGTCTCTGGCTCTCTTTCTGGCTTGGTCTCAAGGCTCTGAGTAAGTTCTTTGTATGTTTGCTGTTTTTGATAACCTCAGCCCAAGATTTAATGTCAAGGTGGGGGCTCTATTAAAGATGCTATTAATCATCCTGTGTCTGTTTGAAGATTTCTGTGTTGGCAAGTGGGTGGATAGAAGTAGCTATACGTTTCCCAACCAGATGTACTGGTAGCTGGGTTGGGGGCATTCAGCTGAAGCACATTCCTATCATTATTTGACAAAGAAAAGCCACTGAGATTAATAGAATAATCCTTGCTTGTGATCCAGATTCATCAGCTAAATCATAGAGCCTCAATGTTGGAAAGGACCTTAAAACCATCTACTCCAACCACATGATTTTATACTTGAGGAAACTGAGGCAACAGATGAAGGAAGTCATTGAAAATTACAGAATGCCGAGGCTGCAAGAGACTTTTGACATGACCTAGTCATGCCCTCTTATTTTATGGGCAAGAATAGTGAGGCCTTGAGAAGTTAAGTAACACTCCTTATGTCGCACACCTTGTTTCTGAAGAGAAAAGAGTCTACTGGATCCCTCACCTCAGGCCCAGGAGCGGCAACCTGAAGATGAGACCTGCACCTGTCAGTCTCTCGGGTGGATCTGTGGGCTTTGGCGGGTAGGGGAGTGGCCAGTCTCACACCCTTGTGGTGCACCTTTAGTTCCTATTAGAGAAAAAGAAACTTCTTTTGGTGAGGGTATGGACGGGCTGAGTTCCCTGGTGCCCCCTTCAAGCTGACTCTCAAGGGTCTCTGGTTGAACTCTCAGTCCAATGTTCTTGTCTGCCTCACAGCCCTCTGGAGGTCTTTTTCTACCTTGATAGATGGGACTGCCTTCTCCAGCGTGGCAGGCATGAGGCTATCAGTGTGAGAAGCAGCAAGGGAGTGGGGTAAGAGGTGCTGGCGGGTAGAAGGTGCTGGGTGCCTGCTTTGGGGTTATATGTCTTTAGAGGATTTCATTTTTGCAGTGAAGATAGTTACTTGCAGGATCTCCTCCGTGGTGAAGACAAGTGATTTCCACATCCTTTACAACAAGCTTGTCCAACCTGTGGCCTGCGGGCTGCGGCCCAGGATGGCTTTGAATGCGGCCCAACACAAATTCATAAACTTTTTAAAAACATTACAAAAATGATCCGCGGACCTTTTTTTATAGCTTATCACTCTGTCGTTAGTGTATTGTATGTGTAGCCCAAGACAATTCTTCTTGCAATGTGGCCCGGGGAGACCAGAAGGTTGAACACCCCTCCTTTACAAAGTATTCTGCTCACGAACTCCTACTCATCCTTCACGACCTAGCTCAAGTTGCAACAATTCACTCTTTTGCTGCTTTTCACGGTTCAAACCTACAGACTGAGTTCGGAGAAAGAGGTTTGTAAAGACGTCTCTCTGGTCCTTGCAGTACTGAAGACCGTTGGACAAGGGCCAAGGAGATTTATCTCCCAGAGAGTCCTATGCTGTAGGTGGTGGTGAAGGCTTCTAGCCAGAAGGATCCGAGGCGGGGGTTGTGGATGCTGCCATGCTGGTGTCTCTGTGCATTCGGCAGCGCAACAAAGAGCTTCTGTCTGCCCTTCAAGGTTGGGTCGGTAAAACCCACTTTAACTGAAAGACACCATAATTTAGCAACTTGATCATTAAACTTCTACTACGTGAATTAAGGAAAACACGAGACTCTGTTACTGAAATATTAAAATGCAGCTGCAGGGATTCTACTATTGTTTTTTCCAACAGATCTGTGGCTTTCCCACACACCTTTGTTTCAGGCCTTGATTCAGAAAATCACGGTAGGAAATAAGTCCCAGGTGTCTCCGCGTTGGTTAGACAATGTATCTGATGATTCTTTTGTGATGTGGAGAAACAAAAGAGAGTGTCTTTAAATTGTGTGAGGTGGTGAGTGGTATTTCATCAATAGCAGAAGTAAACAGAACTCATGGAAAAGGGCCTTGTGGAGCCCCCAAATTGTTTACCTAGCTGTTAAAACCGTGAAGGTGAAATACAAAACTTCAGAGGCGATATTGCTCAAGGTGGACCATCAACTTGAACTTATGGATTGATTTATTTCCTTGCATGCTCTGAGAAAATGCCACTTGTCGCTTTCTGTTACTAATAAAGAGGTCACTTTATCATTAGGCCTTTGAATCTGCATTTAATGGCTAAAGCAGATGGTTATAATTTCTGGCTTAGTGTGGCCACCTTATTAATAAAAAAGAACGGATGGAAAGGAAAAGGCTTCTTCATTTTTAACTCCAGAAGCATACATAACGCAAATGTTTTCCAGCTTTTCTTTGTGTGGAGAGCAGACCTAGTGACTGCAGTAAGATCCCGTTACACATTTGAAAAAAGACTTTTGCAGAGGGAAGGTAACTCCATTTGAATCAGTCTTTTGTTAAACTTTAAAGGGACATTGTAAATATATACCACCCGCCCCCCTTTGTGGAGAGGGTATTTTGAAGGAAGCTCTAGGATTATAGTTAAAAGTAAATTAATATTTTAATAACATAAAGAAGAAAGTAAAAAAACACCTCCCTTCGGATAGTGGGGGTTTGTGGTACTTTCTAAGAAGATTCTCTTTGCTTAAACTATTTTAAACTGCTTTTTAAAAATTTAATTACTTGGC
This sequence comes from Lyroderma lyra, assembly GCA_004026885.1. Taxonomy (NCBI): domain Eukaryota; kingdom Metazoa; phylum Chordata; class Mammalia; order Chiroptera; family Megadermatidae; genus Lyroderma; species Lyroderma lyra. The sequence goes on from PVJL010004839.1 coordinate 90,126, forward strand.
CTGGGTGAATGTATCATGTATCTTATTTTGGTTCTTTTTAAATTCACTTGAATTTTTGTGAAAAAATAAAGGCAAAAATGTATGGTAGTGGATTTGTGTTTGATTTCGCCGAGTCTGTGTATTCCCTTATAATGGTCAGGAAAGTGAAATCATGATTACACTGGCTATTTTTGTTATATTCTAGCACTTTGAGGACCGTGTGGGAACAACTTACATTCATGAAGACAAAGTAATTTAGAATCGTAATGCACCTACGTGATAAACAAGGCAGACAAATGCTGAGAACTCTTCACATAATGCTCGGAAGAGCACTTTAGTTAACTTACTTACCCTAAGACTTACTTGTATTTCAGGCTCTTGGCCATATTTTGGCATGTGTTATGGCAATGAACTCCTGCTCCTGTAGATGAATAGAATGCGAGGAGTGTGCTGTGTGTGCCCCTGAAATACGAAAAGAGCACTGGATTTTAGTGATAAAAAAAATCTACAAAAGTTACTTTGTTCACTTGTTTTCAATTTTTTTTTCTACTAATGATGCTTTTAAGAAGAGCTCCCCATGGACCCATACTTAGAGTTTGAATTTCAAATTATTACCAACTTACTTGTTTTCTCCATTTTTATTAACCAAACACATTTGTAACCAACCACCTATTCCGTTCATTTGACCATTAGCTTGTTCGTTTGCTCATTTGTTCATTCATTTACTCAACATTGAGTCTGTGTTTACTTTTGACATGACACTGTGCTGGATCATAAGGATACACAGAAATCGTGATGGCCATTAGGCTTGATAGAATGACAACAGTAGTGGTTGGATCCTTGTTATTCCTACTTTTTCAGACTCCTAGATATCCAACCCATGGCTAAGCCATCATACATTTTTCTTTTTAAATTTTAAAATATCTTAAGTATACAAAAAATGTTTTTAGGTACAAACATTTTGCCATACTTGCTTCAGATTTTTAAAAGAAACATTACAGATAAAATTAAAGCCCCCCACCCTATGCACCCATTCTAAATCCTGTTTCTTTTCTTCTCCAGAGATAATCTCACAGCTGAATTCCATGTCTTTCATCCCCATGCATACTTTTCTACTTTTGCTATGTATGTATAAATCCACTAATGATATGCTGTAGCTTTGCTGATTTTTAAACTTTATGTGAGTGGTAACTGACTGTATTTGAACTCCTACAGTTTGGTCTTTTGGCCCAACATTATGCTTTTGATATTTAACCCTGTCAACTTAGGAACTGTATGTTAAATCTAGGAAGTTATTTTAGCTGTTGTACAGTAACTCTTTTATTGTGTGACCATTTAACAATTAATGTCCTTATTCTCCTGCTTTTATTTTTTTATTATTATTATTATAAACAGTGCTGCTATGAACAGTTTTGGCCTGTCCTTTGTGAACATGTGGGAAAACTTCTCTAGGCTATACCTGGGAGCATGATGAGGCATGAGATCTTGCTGAATGCACTCCACATGCCTTGTGCCAGTGCCAACTCCTGTTTACAGTATCTAAGTTCCCGAGGCGCCTCGCCTTTTCTAAGTCTCAGAATTAGAAGTCTTTTTGGTGTTTGCTTATTCGATGGGTATGAAATAAACTGTCATAATTTGGATGTATAAAGATATGTCAAAAGTTGAGTAAAGATGTCAAGCAAAGACTGGATACTGCTCCTTCTCCTCTTGTAGCTATATTGTAGAGCAGGCATGAGTTTCTGTTTGAGTAGGGTCATCCTCATCAAAGCCTACTTTTGCCTTAACTGGTTTGCTCTGCATCCATTGTGCACAGAACATATTCTTATGGATCTTTCTAAGGAAAGTGAAGGGACAAAATTCAAACTCATAGGACTTATGTTGGGGGTGAGAGGCAGCGGACACTTTGACTTGGTTATAGTGGCTTCATTGTAAGAGACCCAGACCTCTATTGCAGCAGAAACTGCTGCCAGCTTGTCTCTGGCCTTTAGAGTCCCCGACCATAAAACAAGGGGTGTCTTACTTGTTCTTTCTTTAAGTGCTGATTTTCCTTTTTGTTTCAAAATTTTATGTTTCTAAATAGTAATATATATCCCTTGGTATGGAAGAATGTTTTTGAATCACTAATACTCAGCTGGTCTTGAGAACAGAGGAAGTTAATGGAAGAACCATCCCTAAGTGAAAACGGGTTAGAAATGCTAAAAACTCACTTTTGAAATTGCAATCTAAATTAAAATTATGTAGAAAAAGATCACTGTCATTCATGCAACAAGATAATAGGGAAGAAACAATATTGTATAAACCGGGAGTGATTATTCCCTTCAATGTCCCTGTTTTCTGTTTTCCAATCTTTCTTTAATGGCCATATAGTAGTATTCTTAGAATAAAATAATAAACATATGCAAACAATTAGAAGCTCATTTGGTAGGAAAAAAAAGAATGTGATTTACACAAAACATGTGTTGGGCAAAGCAGGGGGGAACACCTGTACATGAAAAACGATTTGTGATAATTTCTTAGATAATTCCTATAATCTTTTCCTGGGTTCAAGTTGGTGGACGATAAGTGTCTCTTTTCATGTGTTGTTGTTGGAAAGATCCAGGGGAGATAGAAAACAACTAGCCTGGCACCTTACATGAAAGCCGTGGCAGAGCTGAGCATAGAACCGCTTGAGCTCTCAGTCGGTTTTAAGACCAAAAGAGAAGGTGGAAGGCAAAAAACTAGAGAGATTTTAACCATTAGGTCGTGCAGGTTATCCTATTCCCAAGGCATGTGACAGACCCCTTACTGTTGGTCAGAGGTAACAGTACGAGTGGACAGAATCATAATACTTAACCACATACTGAGTTTCAAATATCTCAATGCTGGGATAACCATGGAAGGTAGGAATAACTATTCTGATCGACAGTTGAAGGCTTCAGTAGGTTAAGAAGCTCACCCCAGCGAGGAGCTGATCCATGCCGAATGCCTGCTCCTTGTGTTTCATGCAGGCATGTGTGCACGCCCTTGCCCTGGGAGCCCTCCTTACGCGAGCTGCAAGCTTCCCCCCACCCACAACTCTTCCACACGTTCGTTGTCGTTCTGCCCTCCTGAGCACTGAGCAGCAGCCCCCTCCCTCTCTCACATGCCAGCCCTTCAGACCACTGACGAGGGTTATCGTGTTCATTTTCCTACCACCCCCTGACACCACCCCCCACCTCAGCCTGTTGTTTTCTGAAAAGCCCGGAGAGGTGCTTTTATTCATTGATGCCTTGGGAAATTTCATGGTTTTTAGACTCATGCTGAGTTCGTCCAGATGTGCCAATATTTGTCTTAGATGATATAAATTAATTGTCCAGAAGAGGAAGAAACCTTTGTAGCCACTTACTCGCTAATGCAAACCAGTTCCTTTGGGTATTGATGGAAGGGAAAAAAATTAAAAAATGAACCAGATCGTTTTCACTGGGAGAATGTAGTTGAATTCACATCGTACTTTTAGGACAAATCTGGAGCATGACAGTTCGGTGTTACCACATACTTTAACTAGGGGAAACTCAGGCTGACACTTGTAATAGAGCCCAGCTTTTACGTGAGGACATTGCAGAGATGGAGAAAGTGTGATAGTCATATATTTTATTACCAAGCTCTGTGACCCAGTGTGTACAGCATAAGATAGCAGAGAAGTTAGCACCTCTTAGACTTAAAAGAATAACTGTTATTATGAGATAAATAATTGTGAAAATGTTCCGTAAAGTTTAAATATGTGGAAAAGCACAAACTTTTAAGGAGAGGAATTCTAAGAATAAAATGTAATGTCGTCAATGCCTGACATATATACACCTGAGTTCTCTTCTGGAGCCAGAATGGAGAAAGATGTCCAGTGTGGATTAACCTCAAGATACTAGTAATAATAACAATACCTCTACCTCCCCCTTGTCCCCACCCATCACAGTCACCAACTGCAGCAATAGTTAGTTCTAGTGGCTCTTAAAGCTCTTACAATGTGCTTTTGCATTCTGAAAACTTAGGAAGTAGATACTATTGTTAGCTTTATTTTACAGATGAGAAACCGGGAGACTAAATATCCTTCCCAACATCATATATCTTGTATGTGGCAGTGAGAGTCCTAGCTCATATCTAATTCCTGTATCTATTTTGTTTTCTTAGCAAAATCGACTATAAATTGAACATTAAACAATGCACTGGGGCCACATTAAGGAATCTTTCATTGTCAATGGAATATGAATGAAAATTTTCCCAGTACGAGGTTTTCTTAGTGAGACACTCATTCTTAGTAAAACTATTAAATTAAGGCTTATTATAGAGCATCTATTTTCACATCCAATTATACTCTTCCTATATTAGCATAGTTCTCTATTAAAATCACAGCACAAATTAGTTCAGTCTAAGAAATAGATAAAGGCGACACGATTTAATGTAAAGATTGCCAACTTCCCAGAGGTGGGATGGCATGAATTTTAACCAGCACTGCCCTTAACCTTCCCTGTGGACTGGGTCCAGCTTCTTATTCCCTCAAGGTCTCAGTGTTCCCATTTGTAAGATGTGCATGTTGGATTCAATCATCATAAAACTTCCTTCTAACCTTGCATAATGCATTATTGACCGTTAGCTAGAGGAAAAATAAAATGTCCTTTTTTATTCTTGAAAATATTAGATAACCAATCTCATGCCAATCTCTTTGTTGAATCTTTTACTCACTGAAGTTTTATTCTAAGAATATATGACCTATCACTGTCCTGCTGCCCATCTAGTTAAGTCATTCTCCTACAAACTTGTCAGGGCTTCTCTAAATGTTAGCATCATTTAGCATGGCTGATTACCTGAAAAAGGAGGTTCCTGACTTCTTCCTAACATGATATGTGAATTAAAATCCATTGAAAAACTGCTTGGCTTCCTGCTTTTTTCTTTGGTGGACATTCCCACTTAATTTCCGGTATTTCTTTATGGCATCCAAATCTGGAAGCAGAACAGGGGGAGATTTTAGAAATAGGGGACAGTTAGCTATCCTGTGATTTTTTTTTCCCCCTCTTTCCTTTCCCAGCAGAGTTAGCTGCCCCTTCCCACAACACTTGAACACACATAGCATGTGTCTTGCAGGGTGGCCAGTAGCCATGTCTCATGTTTATTAGGTTGGTACAAAAGTAACTGTGGTTTCAGATCTTGAATTTTAAGTCATTATAACTAGGCTCAAACACATCTTTATTAATCAAAATAGGAACTATTACAATCAACACATTTTTGCCAATGAGAAATAAGTTTGTTTATTCCTGGAGCATAAAAATCTGTGTTGTGGGATTCGGTGAACTCTTGGAAAGCATTTTCTGCATTTTTCTGGTTGTGGAAGCGTTTGCTTAGCGAAAGATTGTCAAGATGCTTGAAGAAGTGGTAGTGGTTGGCGAGAGGTCAAGTGAATATGGTGGATGAGCCCAATTCGTTCAACTTTTGAAGTGTTGGTTGTGCGACATGCGGTCGGTTAGGCATTGTCATGGAGAAGAATTGGGCCCTTTCTGTTGACCAAGGCCGGCTGCAGGCATTGCAGTTTTCGGTGCATTTAATTGATTTGCTGAGCATACTTCTCAGATGTAACAGTTTTGCTGGGATTCAGAAAGCTGTAGTGGATCAGACCAGCAGCAGACCACCAAACAGTGATCCTGACCTTTTTTGGATGCAAGTTTGACTTTGGGAAGTGCTTTGGAGCTTCTTCTCAGTCCAGCCACTGAGCTGGTTGTCGCTGTTTGTGTCATATAAAATCCACTTTTCATCACCTGTCACAATCTGATTGAGAAATGGTTCATTGTTGTTGCATAAAATAAGAGAAGATGACACTTTAAAATAGCACCTTTTTTGACTTCCTGTCAGCTCATGAGGCACCCACGTACTGAACTTTTTCACCTTCCTGATTTGCTTCAAATGTAGAATGTCCGTAGAATTGTCAATGCTGAGTTCTTGGGCAACCTCTCATGTAGTTGTAAGAAGTTCAGCTTACTGATTGCTCTCAGTCATTGTCAACTTCTGATGGCCGGCCACTGTGCTCCTCATCTTCAAGGCTCTGGTCTTTGCAGAACTTCTTGAACCACCTCTGCACTGTACATTCATTAGCAGTTCCTGAGCCAAATGCGTTGCTAATTTTGCGAGTTGTCTCCACTGCTTTACAACCCATTTTGAACTTGAATAAGAAAATCACTCAGATTTGCTTTTTGTCTAACATCATTTCCATAGTCTAAAGTAACTATAAAATAAACAGCAAGTAATAAGTCATTACCAAAAAACACAAAATGAGAAATGTGCATTAAAATGATGTATAACATAACCACGTTTATTTAAGAATATATTCCAATATCAAACAGTAAATTTCAACAATGTAAAAACCACAATTACTTTTGTACCAAACTAATACCTCCTCTGGATTATAAACCCATCAGGAGTAGAGACAGAACATGTCTGTGCTTAGCTGGTATCTGGTAGATGCTGTTCAATAAATGGTGAATGAATGAATGAATAAGGAAGAGAAAAAGTTGCATTTTTAAATATATATTAGTGAATAATGCTTTAAGTTATATGAAAATATCCATTTGTGAAACAGATCATTCAAATGTTTTCTCTTTGACCATTCTTAACCTTATCTCCGTAGCCTGAAATAATCTTTTTCTCTCCTCTAAACAGTTGTATGTGTTACTCTTTTTTGTAATTAATTAGGTAGTGATTCATGGCATTTTTTGTTTTATATTTTCTGTTTTTTCAAATATTTTATGACCTTATTTTTTTATTATCACAATTTGTTTCCAGATAAAGGTTGTGAATTTTGGGAGAACAGGAATAAATATTAAATATTAATATTAATACATTTTATTAACAATAACAATTAAATATTAATGTATTTTAAAAATAGTTTTCTCTGTGTTTCATTTTGGATACTTTTGATTTTTGTGTTTTCAAATTCACTCATCTGTATCTTCTGCAATATCTAATTTGATGTTAATCTAATTCACTATATTTTATTTCATATATTGTAGATTTTACTTCTAGAAGTTTGATTTGGGTCCTTTTTTTATGTCTTCAATGTGTTATTTGAACATATGAAGTATAGTTATAGGGACTGTCTTAATGTCCTTGTCTGCTAATTCTAATACCTGTGTCAGTTCTGAGTCGTTTTGATTGGTTGATTTTTCTCCACATTGGGGGTCCTATTTTCCTGCTTTTTGCATGGCTGTACTTGTTTATTGGATGTCAGATGATTGAATTTTACCTTGTTGAATGCTGGCTATTTTTGCATCTCTGTAAATATTCTTAGTTTTGGGATGTAGTTAAGTTGCTTAGAGGCAATTTGATTCTTTTATGTCTTGCTTTTAAGATTGGTTGGACAGGACTGGTATAGTGCTAAGTCTAGGGCTAATTACTCCCCGTGACGGAAACAAATCCCTTCTGTGCATTCTACCCAATGCTTGGTGAATCATGATGTTTTTTCTCCAGCCTTGGGTATTTGCCTCGCATGCATGCACTGACCAAATATTGAAGACTCCCTGTGGGTCTCTGTGCAGTTCTCCTTTCTCTGGTATTCTGTTTTGTTTTGTTTTTTCCCCCTTTTTTCCTTCCTTCCTTCCTTTCGGACCAATTAACACTTTATTTATTGGTAGAATCTGAAAATCCAGGTCTCTCAAATCTATACAATCTTTCTAAATATTTGGCTCTGGTACTCTGTCTTGCAGACTTTAGTTGCCCTGGTCTCACTGGACTGTTAGCTCCATTTACTGAACTCAGCAAGTCCACTCAAGTTCCACCTGCTCCCACACACCTTGACCTGGAAACTCTCTTGGGTAGTAAGCCGGGGGATTTGTAGGACTCATTTTAGATGTTTTCCTTTTTTTTTGGGAAATCACTGCCCATCTTTATTCAGATCTTAACAACTGTCCCTGTTACCTCATCTTGGTCAGATCCATTTTATTCTTTTTATCTGGAATTATCCTCCATTCCCAACTTCTAAACCTCAGCATCCCTGGATCTATATGAGACTGGATGAGGAGCACTTCCTGTGTGTTTCCATCGCACTTGCACTCAGCAGCACAGCACTCATCTCCATGCATTGTTATTGAGTTGGTTTTTTTTTTTTACCTTGTCTTTACACATGAGATTTTATTTCCAGGAGGGCAGAAAAAATCTTTTTTTTTTTTTTTTTGCTTTTTGGTATGTGAGTAGCTCCCTGACTGGGAATCGAACCCAGGCCGCAACGATGACAGCACCAGCGCCAAAGCCTTAAGCCACTACACCATCAGGGAACTCCAGAAGAAATCTTTTATATGGATTTCCAGCATCTAAAATAGTACCAGGCATTTAACAGTTGCTCAGCAAGCATTTGTTGAATGAATGAATGAATGAATGAAAAAATAGGATTCCATTTTCTAAGTATCAGTTAATGAAAAACTTTCAGAAGCTTTTTTTTTTTTTAACAGAAAAAGAGTAACTACAGTTGAAGTCTCTTAAATTTCTAGATAATCAATTGTTTTTGATGGCTTTTATACCTGGTTTATATCTATTTATTTGTGTAGCCTCTCATTTGCAGGTGGTTAATAAAAGCGACCTAATTAATGCTTGAAGTAAAATGTGAAGGAAAAGGAACTAAAAATAGAATAATCATGCTATATATAAACAAAATAAAGGCTAACTTTAGGTGATTCATTTTATGATTGAGCCTCAGGTGTGGTGATTCCCAGGTCTGAAATTTGCTGACGTGGTGTTCTTATCTCAAGTGTCTTTTCCATGTTGGATGTACTGGGATATCTTTATCCAAGTAGACTGCAGCTGGTCTGCAAATAGCTGTGAGTCTGTGCATTCTTATCAACTGGAGACAATTGACAGTGGATATGGGCCCTGGAGGCCATGGTCAAGTACAAGTCCACGCTATATTTGGATCTTTTAGAGTCGGTAGAGTGAACCATATTTGGTAAACCTCTTGAGACTATCTTATTCTGTTTCCTCAGCAGCTCTTGGTTACAAAGGTGCCTCTGGAATCTCTCTCCACCTCTCCTCTGTCCCCCTTACACATTTGGAGTGATAAAAGTGCCCTGAGGCTTATGTTCTAGACTCAGTGTTTTTTGTTTTTATTTGTTTCCTCTTTGTAGTACAAACAGTGAGATCTAAGTTGGCAGATTGCTGTGAGGCTTAAATGGAGTAATAAATGTAAGTTTCCTGTCGTAATTCTAGGATCACAGAAACCTCCTCCCGTTCCTCCTCTCCCTAATTTAAAAAGTAGCTATCTGCCTCTGAAGTTGACGTGGACTACCAGTATACAGACAGTGGGGTTACTCTGTTTTCTCTCACTTCTCAGCTTTTCCTTTAAGGTTTAACGTATGCTCCTTTGCTTTTAGGCCAAATGCTTATTTCCCTAAAATGGTGTTCTCTTGACTTAAAGTACAGTCTTCTGCTTTTCATTGTTTTTACTGCTTTTGCCCGTGATCTGTGATCTCCTTGTTTCAAGCCTTGCCCTGTCCTTCCTCCTAATCCATGGCCAAAGCGGGCGTGGCTTTAATTAATAGCCACGCTGTGCATTAGCTAAGCAATTTCTCATTCCATCTCTCAGCTGTTGATTAAAACTCTTCCTCTTGTACAAACGAAGACGGTATATTTTGCATATTTTCCTAGAATGGCACAGCGATTCTGTGGCTAAACTAAGATGATACCTTGCTCATTCTAAAACTCTGACTTTTTGCTTTAAAGAGTAAACTGTGTTGCCTCCAAAACTACTAGTTGAGTTTAACTTTCAAGTGTACTTTGTATTTAAATTTGATGATAGTGTTGTTTTTCCTTTTGTTTGTTTAGATTAGGGCATTTGACTTGTTTCTTTCCTGGTCTGGTACAGCTGGCCTGACTGTGACCTAGGCAACACGTTTTTTGATGCTGTCAGAAATGCTAATTAAAAGATTTATTCTCTTTTGCTGTACTGTTTATAACACTTATAATTATGTCTGTTATAGTGAATGGTAAGCTCTGTTATCTCCCATTGTAATGAGCACAGCATTCTGTAGCATAAAGAAACATATGAATGTGGGAGTGAATGAGTGAATAAATCAATTACATATATTTATAGTTATTGGTTTAAAAGTCTCCAGGTTACTAGTCTAAATGTATGCAGTCTGGGATGTGAAATGAGATAACTGAATATGAAATTAGGCAGTATTTATTAGGAAAGCCAAAGGCCTATGGTGCCTTTGTACAAATTAGAAAAGGTGCATATTGACCCTTCCATGGCAGGACTGCCATCCCATGCCATGATGCTCAGTGTGGCCGGTGGATTCCCAGATGGAATTTTGTCCTCAGTAGCTCCCTGGGAGTCATGCCTTTCCGAAGGGCACAACCAGCACACTTGTATGAGGACCCTCTGACTTTTGCTTTCTGACTGACTAGGGGTTTAGGTATAAAGTGGTCTTAAGAAAGGTAGTTTCCTTTATCCTATCATTGTTTCCTTGAAGAGCAGGCCCCGTCAAGATGAGGATCCCCATATTCTGTCTTTAGGACTCTTTTGTGATGCTTCTACTGCCTCCCCCAACTTCAAGTCCATTGTCTCTGTGCTATTTGTCTGCTTCATTGAAGACTGGGAGCAGAATGCCATGTGTCTTCCTGCTACCAGAAGCTTCATTAGCTTCTCCCATGTTGTGGAGTCAAGGCCAATCACTCATCCACCCTGGTGTTTGACATCCCACTTGCACTGGTCTTACTCTGGCTATCTGGTGGCATTTCTTTGTAGTTCCCCACAGACGTCATCTGAACTGGCTTTGCTCTTCTCAGGCCTTTGGTGACAGCGGGCTCATCACTCTCACCTCTTAGCTGTTGCTCACGTGGCTCTCTGTGCCCAGATGGCTCCCCTGAGCTGCCTCTGCAAGTGCTGTGGAATCCTTTCTGTCCTTTAAAGCCCCCATGCAGTGGTGGTTCTTCATTGAGGGTGTGCCATTCCATCCCCCTTGACCTCTTAAATTATTCTACAAAACCTATTTGATTTTTTAAATTAAATATTAAAATCTGTTAGTATATGTTGATTACTTAGAATGATGCCCAGCACATAGTTCATGCATGGTACTTAGCTATTATTATTACTTTATTTGAATCTATTTAGTCATTCATTCATTCAACAAACGTCTACTCTGCAGGTACTGATCCAGGCCTGGGGATTCCAAAATGCATAAAATGTGAGGAATCTGGGGCACAGAAGGGTAAAGTATAGCCTAAGTGGTAGAGCTTTGAGCAGAACCCAGGCCTGTAAGAGAGCAGAAGCCACATTTCTCCACAATATGTAGTATCGTGCTATGTCACGTATCCAAACGTGTTTTAAAATCCCTGGCATACAAGGTCAGAGTAAAGAGCTGTTAATATTAGTAGTGGTAGTAGTATTGTTCAGAAATTCAGGCCTTTCTTCATCACACTACTAAAACTGAGTAATATACATCATAGCTATTCAATCATACTTTATTGGATTTAATTGGTCATGGATTTTGTGTGTGACAACGTGAGTAGTTGCCATCTCTAAAAGGGAAATCATTAATAGAATAATATCTTAAAATGGGGGAAATTATGACAACATAAAATAGAAGCCAGAGAGTCAAATGAATTAATGAGATTCTGTCTTGGAAAGTTGGAAAGACGTTAAAAAAAATTGATAAATCCAATCTGGTCGTTGACAACAATAAAAAATATTCTGGTTAGCAGATCGTGTGTTTGAGCAAAGGAAATAGAGATGACAAATTACTCAGTTACGTGGACATCCCTTACAGTATAGTAATGGAGGGAGCAGATAGGAAGGTGTGCAATCTTTAAAGTTTAAAAAAGAATTTGTGCTTCTGCCATCTCTTTCCTTACTTGGATACAAAGTTGGTCATGATACAGTTTTTTTCCCTGATGAAGTTTAGAGTGGGTTAAGTTAGGTTGTCTTGGAAATGCCATACCAGAAAATGAAAGATTTTCTCGCTCTGGCAAAGCGCTTTGCTCAGGGAAAGAGTGCTGCTCTCCAGGAGGAATCTGGGACCGTGGAGACCAGTTACTCCCATCCTTTCCCTGCCTTATCCCGAAGTTTCACCAGCACAGTGAGGTAGTTATTATCACTTCGTGATGAAACAAAACTGCACACTGAGATGTGGCTGCCAGAACTTTTATCTTAATGGTTCTCTTCAGTTTGGGAGAGAAATAATTAAATGCTGCATATGCAAATTGAGAGTAGCACTTTCCATTTTGCTAATAATCAGTCCTGTGGTTTTCTTTTGGATTTCCTGCCATTGTCTCTGCTTTTAGATACTGCTCTGTTTCGGCCTGAATGGGTATTGAATATTCAGGAGGACCAGAAAGCCAGGTCTGAATGTTACATAGCCAAGAACATTCTACAACAGTGCCAGTTACACTAGGAGACAACTCTAGAGACAATACCACTCTTGGTGTCCAGCACATTGAGCTGACTGTTTTCAGGAAGAAGATACCAGAAACCCCACCTGAGCCCCCTTCACTATTAGACTTGCTGGAAGTTTATCTCCTAGAAAGTAGTTTCTGATTCACTTGACTCCTTTTTTCAGTGTCTGTTCAGAGGGGCTTCTGATGGCCTTGCTGTAAGAAACCTGGGAAATGTAGTTTGGAATTCTACTTTGAGATGATGGTCCTCATCAGTAATACAGAAAACTATGAAGATATCGAGAGGATGTTCAAAAGATTTTGGGGAAATGTTGAAAGACAGATATCTGTTCTAGTACCCAAGAGGCCAGTCTTGGGCTTTCTGTGATAAGATAGAACTTTGGAGAAGGAGTGGCCATTCCTGATAAGTCTAGGGTTGATTTTATGTACTTGCTAGGGTTTATTAAAATAAAAATTTAAATGGCATATTCTATAAAGGAAGTGAATATTAAGGACATTTTAATTCAGCTTAAGCAATAAATAATGGGTATCACATAATTTTTGTTATCTCTTTTCATATTTCAAGATCTTTCATCCTGTAAAGTTTCAGTGAAAGGCTTAGAAATACATTTTGCTTTATAGTAGGCAGGATACATTTCATGAGGCTTTCTTCTTCCTCTGTGTCTGATCCATCTGCCAAATGTCTTGACTTCATATCTCCCATAACCCATGTGATCTTCCTGTGGCTGTGGGAGAGGCATATCTTTGAAAGTAGTTTTGAGTTAAGAAAGCTGGCAGTTAGAGTGATAGTCAAGTTCCATGGCTCCTTGTTAATTCCAGCTTGAAGCTACGTGCTGCCTCTTCTTGGGCACTTGATCTGCCAGTGTACGTATCTTTTTTTTTCTTAGTGTGAATTCTGGCCCTTAATGCAGGTAGTATTTGTTATTTAACTCTAATGTAAAATAAACATGTGGCCCCTCTGTGCTTCAGTGGAATCATCTATAAAATCGGGCTAATATTTCCTGAATTACTTTAAGGTCACCATAAGGATTAAGTGATATTGTACAAAAAAGCCTTTTAAGAATTATCAAGTGTATGAGGGCTGTCCAGAAAAAATCCAGCCATAAACGCCTCTATTTTTCATATTACATGACTGGATACTTTCCTGACAGCCCCTGTATTATAAACATAAAGCGTCATACAATAACCTATAATGTTTATTATTTAATTCTATTTTTGTGACCTCATAAAATTTGACTTATTTTAGCTCTGTCAAGATTGGTATCTTGCCTCCTTATCTTCTTTTAGGGAAGTTAGATGCTATGCAATGTCACAAAGCAAGTTAGGGTAGAAGTAGGAAAAGAACTCAGATCTCCTGACTCATAAACAACAAAATGCTCACATTTCCTGTCTGCTTTACTCTTTCATTTGCATCATCTTTTCAGTGAATGAGGTAGCTATTTTTTTTTTAAAGGGTTAAAATAGCACCTTAGAAGAAGCAAAGAACACTGCATGGCTTTGGTTCTTTTTAACCGTCACTTACTGTTGTTTTCTATGTCTGTGTGTGCTGGCCTGGTGTGAAGGTAGGAAGACATGTATGACTCATTTCTGGCCTCCATGGGTTGACATTCTAGTGGAAGGAGGCAGATGAGCAAACAGATGTCCACAAATCTGAGTTCTTGGCTCTGCTAATTAATTACTCATGAGGTCTGTGTGGGCAAGTCATGCAGTTCTTGGCTTTAGCTTTCCCAGCTGCCCAGCAAGAGGACTGGCCTAGAGGTATAGGATCATGGTCACCGGGGTCTCTTCTAATTTGTCACTGTCTTTGAGTGCTGACCAATCCTTCACAAACTGAAATAAAGAAAAGCTATTAATCTAATGGCATATTTTTCTTAATCATTATTTGTGTTGAATTTCACAGGCTAACTGTATTTTCTAACTCGCAACACTACCATTGTATTGAAATGTAGATGGTAGTACTTCAGTTAACCAGTCAGCTTTGCAAAGGTAGCAGAAATGGACATCTGACGATGATTTAACATGAAGCATAAAATTAATGCCAGTATTAACTACCATTCTCTGCAGACCTGTAGTGCTCTTTTGATATGAACTTTTAGTAGGTCATCTTCCTCTTTTCCTGAAAAGGACCACAGACTAATAACAGCTAACATTTATTTAGTGTTTGCTTAAGTGCTAGATAGGGGTGTTTTAAGTACTTTCCATATAAAGACTCATTTAATCTTTACAACATTTTTGAAGTAGATGTTATTATCAATCCCTATTTTAGAGATAAGGAACTGAAGCACAGAGGAATCAATGAAGCTTATTCAAGGTTACACAGCTATTAAGAGACACAGGCAGGATTGGAACTCAGGCAGTCAGTCTCTGGCAGCTGCACTTTGCATGGCTGGACCATTGACTAAATGAAAGCTGCTCCCTCTCTGCTCATGTTTGAGAAACTGGAGAGACTCATCTGTTATGAGGCCACAGAATAAGAAAGCAGTTCAATCGTTTTACTTGCAGCTCTAAAGTTGGCCAGATCCTCAAGTGTAACAGTTCTTACTATGCCAGGATTCTCAGCCTGAATTCCATTTCTCAAGTGACTCATGAACCCTTAGAAATTGTGTGCAAGTTGTACTCATGTGTCCATGTGTGTTGTTTTGATATGAGTGAAGGGAGGCCGTTGGATGGTTCCTTGCATGTTATCAGAGGAGCAGCCCTCCCCTATCATCAACAGAATTCTACCTGTGCAGGTCCCTGTCAGCCCTAAATCTGGATTATTATTCTGGGGCTGGAAGATTGGGCATAACTGCCCACTGAACAATTGGCTGTGGGAATCTAGAAGAACCAGACTTCCAAATATCTCCCTGCCCCTCAGGACTTTGTTGTTTAAGTACAGTTGGATAATGACTTTTTCTTTCCTTGAAGCTTTCCAAAGATTTAAATTATGTTTTCCTGGTGAAATTTTGGAACCTCAAATTTTGAGGTGTTTCGTTTTGTTTTACTTCTTCCTTACTGGTTTTGTTCGGAAATCAGATGTTCATAAGCTTTTTATTACTCATCCAATCCATGAGTACAGTTTCCCATTTAACTTTTATGAAAGTCTTCTTTGTTAAGATGGGTCATTTAAAAACCTTGTAAAGGATGTTTTACTGTATACGAACATAATACTGGAGTGGTAAAACTAGAAAATCCAACAGGAAACACACACACACACACACACACACACACACACACACACACACACTACATACATGCATAACCCTATAGGCAATTTAGCTTCAGTTCCCAGAAATTGAGTGTTTCTGCGAGGAAAAAAATTTTAAGGATGTTATCATTTTGATAGCTGTGTTATTTTATATTACCTATTCTGTTCTAGTCTCTGCTTGTAGTTGATTACTCTAGGTCATTCTTTTTAAGGGTGAAAATGAGTCACACATATTATGCTGCTCCAGATATTAGAGAGATGACAAAATTCTACTACAAAGTAGCTTTGTTATACTTTTGGTTCAGATGAGTAATGTAATTATCCTGTCTCTTTTGCTGTCATCTGGAAAACCTTACCATCTATCTTATCCTTTTGCACTGTGACAAACTTAATGTTATTTCAGTGTGATCTCCTTTAATAATGTTAAGACACTGGAGACAGGCATGGGTTCAGATCCCAGCTGTGTCATTTATCAGTTGTGTGATTTTGGGCAAGTTGATTTAATCTCTTGGAATCCTCTTTTGCTCATCTATAAAAGGGGAAAGTAATAATTATATGTTGCTCAAAGGGTTGTAAATAGTGATATCAGACATGCTTATATATTTACCATAGCCTGTTCACATAGTAAGTGCTTGCTAAATGATTGTTGTTGATTGTTATTATTATTGTTTTTATTTTCATTATAATAATATGTTATAATATAATAATATTATCATCAACATCATCATTAAATTAATAATGTGTTATATACCTGGTAGAGTGTCTAGCACATAATAGGCACCAAACAAATATTTTATTGGATTTGACTGTACACAGCATTTATAACTGAATCAGAGGTTGCTACTGGTACCTTCTTATTTATTAGATTAACAAGAATGAAATTGTTGACTGGAACAAATCATGGGTCTACTTTTAAGTCAATAAGCTTCACAGTGAGGTGATCTTGAAAATAAACAATAAAATGTGGCAAGTCTGGTGAAGTAGAAAACAAAACAAAAAAACCTTGAAGCTGATTTAAGGAGCAGCAGTTGCCCCAGTTGCTGAAATTTTCCTTCTCTCCCTTGAATGAGGAGAGTAGAGAGGGGCAGAAAGGTTACTGGTCATGTTCATTAATTTTCTTTCAAGAACTGCCACATGTCACCTGATTGCCCCCCGGCACCAGTGCTGTTTGGCTGTCTTCTCTTTGCCCACAAGAAGCCAAAATGTTAAATTGGTGGAGCTTACTAGACCTGACAGAGAAATTCTTCACGTCTGGCCTGGATGTCTAAGTAAATTTGGTGTACTCCTTGTGGTCTGGGGCACATGCTGGAAGCTATTAGAATTCTGAACAAAACCCTCCATTCAAAGACTGCTTGTTTCCTGCTGGGGTAATCCAAGTATCAAACATGAAGAAATATGGGCAAGGAGAATGTGGCTGCTCAATGCATAACCCACCAAGGTGTCTACGACATCTCCCCAAATGACTTAGAATGTTACTTACACTTGATCATCTTGAATAAGTGGTTTCTTTTGAAAATAAGAGCTCCACTTTTCCTACATCAAGTACGGATGAGAACTGGTTGAATTTCCTTGTCAGGCAAATTTAGGACAGGGAACTTTCTCCTTTCCTTGAAGTGCTACAGACATCAGTTTTTGTTTTTGTTTTTGTTTTTGTTTTGTTTGTTTTCTAATCCTTTCCTTGGAAGTTTTCTTCCCAAAACAGAAATTGCCTTTTTATAAGCTGAGGGGTCTACTTACTGTTTCAGACTTGGCCTGTTCAGTGGCTGGAAACTATTTTTATTAAGAAACCTTCATGGAGAAGCTATGGTTTATCTCATGAAATATCTGAGTTTGTCATAAACTGTTTCCTTTCTGTACCAAAATTTATTTTCTGTGAAATTCCAGGTGTTCTTTTACATAGACTTGAAAGGAATAGGCTTGATATTCAGTTCAGGCTTTTTCCTAAGAAGACTATTTATTTGTGATGGATTAATTGAGGATGAAATCAGATAACATAGGTGAAATCACTGGCTATGCATAGCGAAAACCATTATTTTAATTAATTTTCGTTACACTGTGTTGTGCAGCCAACTACCCAGTTGAACGGTGCCACACCAGAGCTGGGATCCTGCACTCATCACAGGGTGTGGGACTGCTTTTCTTTGACAACCTCACGTCTGCGGGACTGCAAACTTCTGGAGAACAGGGACAAAGCCTTATTCATCACGGTATTCCTAGTTCATAACACCACTTTAGACCCACAATTAATGCTTTTGAAAAATGAATGGATGAATAAGACATTTTCCAAAACTTGAGTGCTGGACTAGACCAGGTGGTTTCACACAATAAAGCACTGGAGTCAGTTTGCTGGACTTCCTCTTAGGTCTTAAACTCTTTCACTCCCATCTGTGCGTTGGTTTCCTTCTGTGAGGTGGTTTGTGCAGGGAACCTGGTTTTCTTTCATCATTAAGGAATTCAGCTACATTACTTAATCGTCCCAGTCATGTTTCTTTCCCTGTGGAATCTGTGTGAGATGTGAGATATGTGAAATGATAACTTTTAAGGAGTTCTAACTGCGGGCGATAGCCAGCGGCTCACTTGTCAGTAGACAGCAGTGTCCTGCCTTCTGTCAGGGGTAACGGAGTGGTTCACTTTCAGAG
Organism: Lyroderma lyra; assembly: GCA_004026885.1. Taxonomy (NCBI): domain Eukaryota; kingdom Metazoa; phylum Chordata; class Mammalia; order Chiroptera; family Megadermatidae; genus Lyroderma; species Lyroderma lyra. The sequence continues at coordinate 108,312 of PVJL010004839.1, forward strand.
AGTTTTTCTGTCTTTTCTTCCAAGTGATGCTGACCCCTCTGACGAAAATATTCCCTATCTAATAAAAGTCAAGGAAAATTTATGAACCTGCTCTTCACCACTTGTCCTTTAAGCTTTAAGAGAAAAAAATAAATCTAGATTAAGATCCATAGGTTACTGTTCGGCCATGGAAAAAGTGGGCAGGGGCCAAATACTCACCTTTCTTGGTTTGCTTATTTGTTCCTGATTCTAGCTGTCTGGGGGACACTGAAGGTGGCTGCAGAGACTGTTAACATAGTTCTCTTTAGAAATACAAACTGTTGCTCTCATTGCCTGCAGGCCCTCGTGCTTTGGCACACACAGGAGGTCTCAGGCAGGGCTGAGGGGAGGCTGCTAATATAAAAGTACTGTGACTCCTCAGGATGAGTCAACTTGGGCTGAGTGAAAGGAGGACATTCTGTAATTAAAGGCCCCGAAAAATATTAGTGCTGTCTTTTATTGCCAACGTTATGACAATTGCCCCTTCTATCTGTTCCCATGGGTTTTCTGTCATTTTGTCATTCATGCAACAAGTATTTATTAAATATCTGCTCTGTGTTCTGTTTACCATATACTTCGGGGATTACTAAGACAGCTCATAAATGAATGTGTGATGACTCAGACAGGGATTGGGACTTCAAGGATCTTGTCACCTAGTAAGAGAGATAAATATGAGGCAGAGAGTGGTCAGTCCATGGGATATGGCAAAATGTAAAGCAAAGGGCTTTGGAATCTGATAGACTTGGGTTCAAATTCAGGGTGTACCACTTATTAGCTCTTTGGGCTTCAGGAAGTTTACTCTATTTCATTCAAATGTGGTTTCTAAATCTTTAAATTGTGAATAATACATTCCATTCCTGGAAGGGCTGGTTGAAGATTTGAAAAAGCTGTGCGAAGGGACTGGCACTGATAGATGTGTGACAAATGGCAGGTCTTACCGACTTACCCTGGTTGGCCAGCTACCGTTAAACCTCCTGCGTGAGTTCAGAGGAGGTGGTCACCACCCATGGGATGGTGGGGACAGAAGTGAAAGTCTCAGAGAGGGAACCAGGAGTTCCATGAGGGATACACATCTGAACTGAGTGTGGGAAGATGGTGAGAATTTGGGAATGTGGTGGTGGGAAGAGAGTAGAAAGTCTACTCAAGACTTGTTATATATTTTTATGCCTTTTTGTCGTTAGCAAATAGGCACTCATTTTGCATCAGTTTTATTTGCAGTATGTGAGTCAAATTACCATGCTACTTAAACCTTAGCATGCATCCAAATGCCAAGAACTGTGTGTTTCTTATGTTCTCTTTTGCTGTTCCCCCGCAACCTGCTATAAATAGCATCAGTCCAGTAATTGCAGAGTCTCATGACCTGGCTGTGTTGAAATCTCTGCATTAATGGGAATGTCCCTCTTAATCCACTGTATGATTATAGGTGTTTTGGGAAGGATGCCCAGATCCTAAGTTCTAGTTGTTTCTCAGAACAGTGAAAACCTAGAGACATTAAAAGCAGGATCATAACCTGTAGGCCTGTGCATGGCAAGCCCTTGTGATAATGAACTGTGATAATGATGGCTCTAATCATTATTGATTACTAATATTTGGAACTTCTAATAATCCAGAATTTTAATTTGTCAAAGACACTTCTGTCCTTGGTGAGCCTGAAAACGTTGGCACCCACCCAGTGGTCCTCTGGGATGGCTCACAACTCATTCTGCCTGGGCTAACTTTGGCCCCTGTGCCCAGCCTGTGTGTCTCTGTGCCAGCCCTGTCGGGCTGGCTAAGGTACACCTTGCTAGCTCCTGTCAGGTCTGCTAAGGAGCAGCTTGGGTGCTACAGAACAAGTTTGAATAGGGGGCCTTCGCCATGGACCTTGCTCTTCCCCACATTTTTTTTTTTCCAACAGAACTTAGCATTGTGGTGTTGGGTTGTTAGGAAGCTAACTTGTATTCACTGTAGCTGTAATTTTGCTGATCTTCCTCGGAATAAGAAAATAGCACTTGGGGAAGACCTTTCTAGAACACTCGTTAGACTCCCAGAAGAGGTACTGTGCTATCCCTAAGATTTGGGCCTGGAGGCATAGACCGCCATCAAAAGTAATGTTGCAACTGGACATAGTACTTTTTTTTTGTTGGGGGGGCACATAATTCCCTGGCTGGGAATCGAACCCAGGCCTCAGCATTGAGCGCGCTGAAGCCTAGCCACTATACCACCAGAGAACTCCCTGGACATAGTTCTGCGGGAGAGAGGTAAGTGAGTAACCCCAGATAGGCATCGTAACTCAGAATTTCTAACTGGTTAAAGCTTGGCTGACATGGTATAAAGTCAATTTGTTTATACTTGTGTCATATAATTATATACTCTCTATATAACATGCTTGTAAAATTATTATTTATTACACAAATATTATAACAGAAACTGAACTCAAAACACAAGAGAAATGTGTGTGGGCTCACCATTTGTACAACTCAAACTTTTAATGTATTTTTTGGGTTCATGAATAATCCCTGTCCATGTATCCTTAACAGTATGGTTGAAACTGTTTGGTATTCTTCCCTGCCCAGTTCTCACCCTCGAGATACATCATCATATTATTCACATGTACTTCCCAAACTAATTATATCTGCATGTAGACATTTAGTTATTCTTACAGGATCTGTGGTTTAAACTCTGAGCATCTAGATTAGAACAAGCTTGTCTAACCCATGGCCCGTGGGCCTTGTGCGGCCCAGGACGGCTTTGAATGCAGCCCAATTCAAATTCATAAACTTCCTTAAAACATTACAGAAATTATTTACAGACTTTTTTTTTTTTTTTTTTTTTTTAGCTCATCAGCTATTGTCAGTGTTAGTGTATTTTATGTATGGCTCAAGACAATTAATTCTTCTTCTTCCAGTGTGGCCCACAGAAGCCAAAAGGTTGGACAGCCCTGATAGAGGAAGCTCCCATTCTCACCCAACCAGGCATTTTCTTCTCTCATTGTGGTGAGAGGAGGAATGAGGGCTGGTAGCCAGAGGGAACTGCCTGGAGTTTATTGTCCACCGCTGCCTTTGGTGCTTTCATCAGAAACCTGAGGCATCATCTATCAACTGAAGGCCCCTTGCCTTTCACGGTCAGAGAAGAGAATTTGGAAGGAAATATTTGAAGGGCTTTGGGACATTGTGGAGGTAGATCCCTGCATTGTTACTTTGAGTGGAGGAAGTTAGGTGTAAATTAAAAAAAAAAAAAAAACAGCACCTTGGTTTATTTGGGAATGCTTTTGCACTTGGGTTTGAATACTTCTGATGTTTAGGAGCTAGTGTGCTCCTCTACTCTCCGCTTCCGTAGTAGAAGAATCAGAGCATCATGGTGCCGACTGCGGCTGGGGGTGTTGCGGGGAGAGGTGATAACTTGAAGCTTTCCAAAGTTTCCAAAGTAGGGACAATGCATATGATAGTTTCCAAAGGGCGTGGGAAGGGATACGAAATGGAGCTAGGACTGAGAGTTAGGGGAATCAGTGGAGTAGAAACGAGCAGTGGCTTCGAAGCCAGACTTGGGGGTTTATATCTTTGCTCTGGCGCTAGTTTGGTGGCCTTGGGCAAAGAAATCAGTTAGCATTTCTGAATTTTCTATGAGTGAGATAATTACAGAGCCCACCTCACAAGGTTGAGGTGAGGATTAAATCAGATAATGTAAATAATGCACTTAGCACAATGCCTGGCATGAGTAGTAAGCACTCAATAAATGTGAAGCATGATTACTATTATTGTTACTTCCAGTTTCACATTATAACCTGAATGCTTTCCAAACTGATATCTCTGGAGGAAGGTAGTAATAAGCTCTCTGAACTGTTTTTAGTATTTCAGGCTCTGAGTGAAGTAGATAGCTGTAGTCATCGTAATAAGCACATAGTAGGGTCTTGAAACATGGGACCCATGGTGGAAGAATAACAGGGGGGCTCCTTGTTAAAAAAGTGGGGGCTTCAGATCAGAGTAAGTTAACAAAGCCGTTAATAAAAGCTGTGTGTTTCTAGTAGTAATGGGACTAAATGGAGGATCATATGAGCAAAGGACCGGATTGATGGGTATAAGGGATCATTCCCTGTGGAACCTTGGGAGGTGATACACGCTGGAGTCCACAGTGCTCAGTCGTGTTAACTGACTTGTTGGGCATCTATCACTGCCAAGTGCCTTGGAAACTGGGAGCAGTGAGAAAACTACCAGGCAAATGGAAACCGGTTTCTCTACTCAACTGGGTAGAGCATTTGCTGCAGGCAACCAGACAGGCTCCAGGAGACATTTATCTTTATGGTGCCTTTTTTTCCCCTTTTAGCTGTAATTTAAACTGACATCACTTGATTTTGACATTGCAACAAGGTCTCTGTGGACTTAATATTATGTTCATTTTTTCATGAACATCCTCACTGGAGACTGATGGATTCACACCAACATGGAAACTGGTTGGAATGGAAACCGTCCAGAAAGTGATTAGGGAGCCTGAAGCTTTCTGAAACTGGGCACAGCGTGTATTAAGTCATTGTTTTACTGAAACTTGTCTTAGCTGGGGTCTCTTAACCACTTGTTTTCCAGTTTTAATATTGAGTCACTAATTTACACTAATGAGATACTGTCAAATTAAACACCAATCTTACACTGTGTTTGGCAAAGTGTAAGAGCTAACCTGAAATGTGGCTTTGCAAAATCCCATGTAATGAATTTGGTGGAGAAATAGAAGCAAACAAATTGTCTGGTTTTAACAGAAATTCATGATAAATATGTTTTATATTATACCAGGGTGGTCTATAGCAGGTCCCATCAGTAAACAGTTAAATATCACCCTTCCTTTGTAAATTTGCATACTTACGTGTCTGGTGTGAAGTGCTGTACATAGCAGCTTTTGATGGTCTTCTCTGTGGACTGCCCACTGTGAGCATTGTCTCTTAAAAACGGGAAACAGAAACGCCTGGTGGAAGGAATAGAAGTGTGGGAGACACACACATCCAGGCCCAGCTCCTTCTGTATCCAGATGCTCGGCCAGGTAAGCACCGTAACCTCCTTTGCCTCCATTTTTCTCATCTGTGTCATGAGGGCGATGATATTTAAAGGGAAATGCTGTTGAAAGGTTTAGCAGAAATAATACAAGTGGATAATGTAGTTGATGCCAGCTTAAGGGTATATTTAAAGACACACATCACCCAATTGCATTCATCCCAGATTTGTCTACGGCCACCCAGCCTTTTTTGGCCTTCTCTCCCATTATCTGCTAGTGTCTGTTCTTGAAGATAGTCTAATTGTATAACTGGTTCAGAGGGAGGAAAATATTAGGAAGGCAAATCCTACTGCAAGAGCACCCTTCCATCTGGCTGCAGGATCAAATACAAATCGTTTTTGGATTGTCAGTTATTTATCTTTCCTTCTTCCCCTCATTAATGGTGCGAATGGAGACAGATTATCTCCTTACTTTGTTAGTCATAATTTCTTGCCCTCTTCAAATCCCACAATAGTAAAAATATGTTGTATTCTTATATCTCTTTTGGCTTCATCAAACCCAAAGAAAGCCAGTGAGAGGGTAGGAGAGATGATCTGAGAGGTCACTTAATTCCATATAGAGAAGTATTCTCTCTCAGTCTTCCTCACTTGGAATTGGGGTGATAGGAGAGACACATTCTGAGGTGTCTTCACTAGATCCTGCTACCATTTCTCTTTGCACTTAGTTCTGAAGTCAGTGCTATACGGAGACGTTTGTCGTGCACTGAGAGGTTTGCTCTTAGATTCATGGTGGAGTTTGGGTGTCTCCGAGTGATTCCAGTTACTGCTAAATGGTGCTCTTCCTAGTTGGGAGATCTTGTTTCTTTTCTTAGGCTATCCCCCACTCCCCACTCCAAACCATTCTTTAAAAACAAAACAAAACAAAACAAAACGCCTGTGTTGAGAAAGCATTCAGAGGAAGTGAGCAAACCTAGGTCAAAGCCTTTTCCTGATCTGTGGTAGAATCCTGCTGCTATCCTTTTGGTTGGCTGCTTTCAATTGTTTTAGATTGAATCATGCAAATTTCTCAGCACCATTGCTAAAGACAAAAAGGAAAGAGTTAAAAGCGCTCAGAATTGGTTCAGGAAAAATATTCTTTATCTGTGGGAAAATTAATTTTCCTACCTAAAAGAATGCCTTGAAATAACATAAGATTTTTGTTGTCTTTTACCAACGAATACATTGTTCAAAGAAAAAACAAACTCTTTAAAAATTATACTAATAGTAATACTAAAAATACTTATTCATGTTCATTTTCACAAAGAATGCAGTAATTCATGAGAAGTATAAATTTAAAACCATTGCAGTGGTTTTGATTGTTTTTTGTTCACTTGGAAGTGCTCATACTCTAGAATGTGTTTGTAAATCTTGACCTCAGATACTTCTCCTGACTCAGAAATTGGAAAACATTTTGCTGGAGGGCCCGACGATGAGTGCCTGCCACTGCTGCTGCTGTAAACTGGGCCCTGGGTTGGCATGTTAGGAGCTGGTTCTGTGGTCCAGAGGGTTCCAGGATGCTAATGCTACAGCTTCTTGCTCTGTGTAAAAACAAAAGAATAGATGAAGCGTATCTTAGGCACAAGGTAATTATTAATGAGACACGCTGATAAATTCATTAACAAAAGGGGAATTTGAGGAGAAGGAAATAGAGAAGTTGCATTTTTGCTTCATAATTACTCTCCTGCTGTAGAACACAATTAGTCCTTTGGCTTATTTTCAAAGTGTGGTGTGTCTTACCTTTGTTCACACTTGTTAAATTCTCAATGTAAATCCCACTGAAAACATTTTCCTCTTGTTTTTGAGGGGGATGGGGTGCTTCTTTTAGACTCTTAAAGATGATTAAGAATTATAATTTGTGGGAGTTCCCTGAGGGTGTAGTGGCTTAAGGCTTCGGCGCTGGCGCTGTCAGTGCTGCGGCCTGGGTTCGATTCCCAGCCAGGGAACTACCCATGTACCAAAAAGCAAAAAAAAAAAAAAAAAAAAAAAGAATTATAATTTGTGAGGACTTTTATGGTACTTTTTGATATTAATATTAGGTGGGCACGGATGTAATTGTGGTTTTTGCAATGTTGAAATTTGGTGTTTGCTATTGGAATGCATTCTTAAATAAATGTGGTTGTGTTATACATCATTTTAATGCACATTTCTCACTTTTTTTTGCTAATGACTTATTGCTTGCTGTTTATTTTACATTTATTTTAGACAGTGGAAATGATGTTAGACAAAAAGCAAATTTGAGCAATTTTATTATTCGAGTTCAAAATGAGTCATAAAGCAGTGGAGACAACTCGTAATAGCAACATTGCATTTGGCCCAGGAACTGCTAATGAAAGTACTGTGTGGTGGTGGTTCAAGAAGTTTTGCAAAGGAGATGAGAGCCTTGAAGATAAGGAGTGTGTAGTGACTGGCCATTGGAACTTGACAATGACCAATTGAAAGCAATCATCAAAGCTGATCCTCTTACAACTACAAGGAAAGTTGCTGAAGAACTCAGTGGTGACCATTCATTCTATGGTCATTCGGCATTTGAAGCAAATTAGAAAGGTGAAAAAGCTCGATAAGTGGGAGCCTCATGAGCTGACCAGAAATTTAAAACTCGCTGTTTTCAAGTGTCGTCTTCTCTTATTCTATACAACAATGAACCATTTCTCAATCGGATTGTGATGTGTGACGAAAAGTGGGTTTTATACGATGACCAGTGATGACCAGCTCAGTGATTGGATTGAGAAGAAGCTCCAAAGCACTTACCAAAGCCAAACTTGCACCAAATAAAGGTCATGGTCAGTGTTGGGTGGTCTGCTGCCGGTCTGATCCACTACAGCTTTCTGAATCCCAGTGAAACCATTACATCTGAGAAGCATGCTCAGCAAATCAATGAGATGCACCGAAAACTGCAGCGCCTGCAGCCGGCCTCGGTCAACAGAAAGGGCCCCATTCTTCACAACAATGCCCAACCGCACATTGCACAACCCGTGCTTTAAAAGCTGAACAAATTGGGCTACAAACTTTTGCCTCATTACCGTATTCACCTGGCCTCTTGCCAACTGATGATCACTTCTTCAAGCATCTTGACAAATTTTTGCAGGGAAAATGCTTCCACAACCAGCAGGATGCAGAAAATACTGTCCAGGAATTCACTGAATCCTGAAGCATGGATTTTTATGCTATAGGAATAAACAAACTTATTTCTCATTGACGAAAATGTGTTGATTGTAATGGTTCCTATTTTGATTAACAAAGATGTGTTTGAGCCTTGTGATAAATGATTTAAAATTCACGGTCCAAAACTGCATTTACTTTTGCTCCAACTTAATAGTGACAGGATCAATGGATCATAGCAGAATCTCAGAGGTCATATGCCCAGTGTTAACCCAGTGCAGGACTCATCTCTGCTATCTATTCTCATCTCTGGTGGATTTCACTGTCGAGTGAGCAGATCTTCTGCTTCTGAAATGCAAGCGTTACTGGGCTCGGGAGCATTTCCCCCACTTGACACATACTAGTAACTCATTAAAAATGGATGAGCAAATGAATAATGAATGATTTAGGTCCTGGGGCTGCTCCCACTTCTTCTTAGGGTGGTTAGAGTCCTCTTGATGTTTTAGGAAGATGGTACATGTGGATTTTGACATTTCCTTTCCAGACCAAACAGTCCCAAGTACTCCATAGTCTTAGGACATTGTTACCATTTTTGCCCCTTCTTGCTCTTTGCTGGACAAGTTCCAATTTGTCCATGTTTTTCTTACAATGTTGTAGACATACCTGAATATAGTGCCCCCAGTATAGTTAGATGAGCACAAAGTATAGTGCGTCTGGACTCTTAATATCCTGTTAATGGAACCTGAATGTTTTGGGTGTTGTGGGGTCACCATGCTTTGGCAGGTGGATGATAGCACAGTGGCCAGGAGAACAACCTGGAGCCAACTGCCTGGGTTTGAATTCAGACTCCAATACTTATGAAGGGTGTGACGCTGGGTAAGATGCTCAACCTCTCTGTGTCTCAGTTTTCTTATCTATAAAATTAACAATAATCATAGTACTTACATTACAGGTTATTATAAAGAGCAAATGAATTAATTTGTGCCAAGTACTTACAGCCACGCATAGAACAAAATAAGCTCTGTGTTGGCTTTTATTGAACTTACCATGGAAAGCCTCCAGGTCTTACTATCTGAAGTGCAGTTAACTTTCTCAATGAGGCTTTAGAATTAGACAGACTATGTTTAAATCTTAGCTCTGCCACTCTCTGTGCAAGTTACTTCACCTTCCTAAGCTCCTGTTTCATCACTGCAAAAGGGTATAAAAGAATAAAAAGAGTATTTTCTCTATAGGATTGTTGGGGAGATTAAATGAGATGATATGCATAGTGCTGGGCACACTGTGGAAATGTTTGCGAATATTACCATTTGCATTTTTGAACCCTCATAAAGGTCCTAGAGGGCAGTGGCCATGTTTTATGTTCCTTTGTCTTTTTTTTTTTTTAACTCTATCTGGTATGCCATGTGTCTAAGCCAGCGGTTCTCAACCTGTGGGTCGCGACCCCTTTGGGAGCCGAACGACCCTTTCACAGGGGTCGCCTAAGACCATCGGAAAACACATATCAGATATTTACATGACGACTTATAACAGTAGCAACATTACAGTTATGAAGTAGCAACGAAAATAATGTTATGGGGGTCACCACACCATGAGGAGCTGTATTAAAGGGTCGCGGCATCAGGAAGGTTGAGAACCACCGGTAAGCGCTGCTAAATTAAAAGAGTAAATATTTAAATTGAGTTTACCCTTTGGGTCTTACCTTAGGTAAGTGGAAAAACGAAATTCCTTTAAGCTACTGTGAGCGGTGTGCTCATAAGTTTATTGTGGTATTGGGCCTGGTTTTTCTGAATAACGTATTCAGCTTGCCACTGTGCTCTAACTTACTTGGGCTTCAGGATAAATAGGCTTGCTTGATCACGTCTCTCCTCATTAATTGCTGTCTAGAATTTCTAGGGAATATTTAGGCTGCTAACTGCACTGCCCACCAGCTGGAGGCCTCTCTTTCCTTTCAAATGGCCCGTGAGGTGGGTAAGTGATCAGGTGAGTGACAAAGGTTATAGCCAATATTCTGGAGACTCTGGGATTCATTTTTCTTGTGTTATAGAAGCTTTAAGCAAGTGAGTTTTAAGGTTGTTGAGAAAGTGGGAGACTGTTTTTAAAAAAATGGTTTATAGTTATTAATGTTTTCAAATCTTGGTTGGGTTTTAAAGGTGGGTTCAACTGCTGAAGTGAATATAAATTAAAACCAGTTAAACAAAAGAGTTCCTCGTCCATTCTGTCTTTGGTGTGCTTAGAATTCCATAAATTTTATGGGTTTCAAAATACTTGCCTTGTTTTGAATGTTTCTAATAAGATGGAGTGAAGTAGCTTACACCTCATGAGATATGGAACTGTTACCCAGGAATGCCGTTTGGCGCACATATAAAGAAAGCACTGGTCTCTTGATTTATAAAAAATGTGTGGCTCATTTCCCTGGGACATGTGCATTATTTTCACAGAGGAATTTCATTTTTCACTCCCTCCCAACCTGTGCATCACTTGCACACATTTGCAGTTCATCAACTGTGATTTCTAAAATTTCTCTCCCTCCTCTCTCAAGCCACCTCCATCCAACTGCCCAAAGAGAAGATTATGTGGGGTGGAGGGAAATTTTCTTAAATGCCTCATTTTCCTGTGCGTAAAGAGCATGGTGAGTTTGAGAAATGGTCTGAGCGTTAGCCCAGATGACTCAATGCAATTATGAAACAAATTGGAAACGGTTTCCATGCGAGAGAAGGGTGGTGGTTGAGGGAGGAATGACATATGTTTATGTCAGCTCTTCCTCTCTTTTTCTTTCTCTGTCTCTCTCTTTTTCTTCTTCCTTTTTGCACTCTCCAGACTTTATTTTAGGTTGGCTATACAGAAATGAGGTCGTGTTGCATCATCCCCACCCTTTAAACCAAAGTACACCAAGTGAAGGACTGTGTAGCTCATCCAGTGAGCAACTTGTGTATTTCATTCTTGCTTGTCAACGACGTTGCCAGAAAAAAGTAAATAGCTGGCTTTGGTGAAGAAAGTAATGATTCTTTTCTGCAATGAAAATAGCATTTTTTTTTTCCTTCTGAAAAGTTTTTCTTAGAAAAGGAGAGCAGGCAAGGATTTGTGCTGACTTCTCTAGTTTGGACGTCCAGCTTTCGATTTTTTAGTAAAGCAGATTCCTTTCCCTTTGGGTGCTTGATGCACGGGAAAGAGCGGTGACCTCTAGTTCTGTTCTTGTTCAGCCACCAAGACCTAAAGAGAAAATAGGTTTGCCCACAGTTGAGAGAAAAATTCCCCTGGGAGGAGAGTTAAATTCTTCCGGGTGGAAAGCCCCAGCGGTTAAAACTTTGGCCTCTGGAATCAGATCGATCTGGATTCAGATTCCAGCTCTGCCACTCAGTGTGTGAATAGGGCACAGGGCTTCATCTAAGTCTCAGTTTCCTCGTCTGTAGGGTGGGGATAATAGTGCACACCGCCTGATGTTATTGTTACGATGTAGTGACAGTGTATATAAGGGAGCAGTGTAGAATCTGGCATGTGTAATGAGTGAATGACATGGTAACTTATAATTTTTATTCTTCCTTCATTTGTGAAGTTATGCTGAGAGAACTGGCATCGGAGGGGGTTAGGGTAAGGAGCAGTTTGTGGAAATGTGGGATGGGAGTGTGTGGAAGACAACAGAATTCCTGAGATAGCGTGGAGACACAGTGAGTAGCATTTCTTCTTACTGCAGGCCAGAGGAGACCACTATATGTATTTTTCTTTACTATTTCTAGAGGCAACTTAGGGGATACTTATTTTTAGGAAAGTTTTAGACTTCTAATTTAAAGAGGAAGATTTATCAGCTCCTAGATTCAGGAGAAACAATTTATTAGAAACTTTGCAGGGGTGGGGGCAGGGAAACATCGAAAGAATGAAAGTGGGCCCCTTTGATATGTGCTGTCAAGGTTTGTAAACTCTCTGATGAATTTAGGTGAGATGCAGGAGGGCTGCTGCAGGTGTGGCTTTCCAGGCTGCTTTTGGGTGAAAGTAAAGCCTTTCCTGCCGCTGAGCCTGGATTTTCACCACAGGAACACCCCTCCTGAGGTCCAGAGTGCGTCCCTACTGCTTGTTGCCAAGGTCTCTCTGGCATCTCGCTCAATTCCATGCCCTTCTTTTCCCCTTTGCATCTGCCTCCTTACCCTGTTTTGGCACACAGCCAGAGAGGGTGGGCTGATGTGTGGCCTCAGGGACTCCAGATGCCCTCTCTGTCCTTCCCTGTCAACGTGGAATAGGTAGCAGAGTCCACCTATGGGGAACCAGGGAGAGGAAGGGATAATTATAGGACTTTATGTTTATAGGACTCAAGTAGCATGCTTGCAAGTGCTTGATTTCCAAACAAACCTTTGCGGGCTCAAG
>PVJL010004840.1:0-120619 GCA_004026885.1 Lyroderma lyra
TTAAACTATTGATTGTGTCCATGGGTTATTTGTTTGTTCATTTCTTTTTTTCTTTGCTTTCAGTTTTATATTCCGCATATGAGTGAAATCATGCAGTTCTTTGTTTTTTCTGTCTGGCTTATTTCACTTAGCATGATGATCTCCAGGTCCATCCATTTTGTTGCAAATGGCAATATTTCATCTTTTCTTACAGCTGAGTGGTACATCTCTCTCTCTTTAGATAGATGTTCTCTACTGTTATTTAAATATATATGTATAAAACCAAGTAAAACTACTGTTATACAACTATAGAACAAAGACAGATATACCAATTGAAATAAAGCATCTATAAAATTAATAAATTAATCTTTTAAACGTGGCAGATGTTCGGGGGGGTGTCAGAAATTCATTTCTATCTTTAGTCCAATTCAGTTAATAATGTAATTTGATAATAACAGTACTTTATTTTATGTTAATCCCAAGGATCTTTTTCTCCCATTAAGCTAGTCAACTAAAATTCTGTCATGTAATACCAATTTTAGTGGTATTCTTTGATAACTCTAAATCTGTCTTATACAACTGAAAATGAGGTTAGCATAGAGATAGTACTGAAATCTGAACTAAAAGGATGTTAGATACAGTTATTTACATATAGCATATTTACATAGCTATCATATACACTTATATATATGAAAACTCAAAGGGAGTAATTTTTTTATATTTTGTTTAAAATATATGCATAGAAAGATACTTTAAAGAACCCTTTTATAAATACTTTAAAGATACTTTAAATGTACCAAAATGGTAACATTGATCTCTTCCTGATAATGGGATTATTATTGATTTTATTTTTATAATGAATGTCCATTACATCATATAGTAGAATGAATAATTTTTTTAAAAAACTGACCTAACTCTCAATCTTTCTTATATCCATTGACTCATAAAATACTTGGTTTCTATCATACACAAAAATTAAAATATCAAACCACTTTTTAAGGTGTTTTTTTTTTCTCCCATGGAGAGAAACCTAGATTTGAATTAAAATCATCAAAATAAGGAGGTTTTTAATAATTAAAGTATGAGTTACAAGAAAGGTGATGGGAGTTCCCTGATGGTGTAGTGGCTTAAGGCTTCGGCGTTGGCGCTGTCAGCGCTGTGGCCTGGATTCGATTCCCAGTCAGGGAGCTACCCACATACCAAAAAGCAAAAAAAAAAAAAAAAAGAAAGGTGAAATCTAGACAAAGGTCATGGTGGCTAACGTTTTAACAGAAAATGTTTATTACATCAGCTTACTTGCAAATTGCTTGGTGGAATTGAGACTTCACTAGGCTGGGCTACAGAGAGATACCTTATACTGATGTGCATATAAGAATCTCACTCCTATGTAAGTGTGAGATCTATGAAGTGGAGCAAAAAGAATGAGTGAGAATGTATAGATGAGTCAAGTTCAAAGTTTCTCAGACAACCTCTCAAACTATCTAGTTCAAAACCATGCCATTTAGCAACCCCTTAGCAATCTCTTGTTGGCACTGTACGGGTAGAAATATAGACTCCAGGACTAAAACCAGATCTTCTGCACTGGAAACTCAATCTAGTAGAGGCCTGCGATAGTACTTTTTCTGTGTTATGTTCAGTGCCTTTTGTTTATCATACGGATGATTTTTAAGAGTGGCCTTTATCCATCCTTTTTCTTAGACATGCAATATGGTAGAAGACCAATAAGTAGTAAGTGTATTTCATGAGTTAGAAGTGGTTTTTGGTATTCTTATGATTTATTTTCATTTATCTATGTGTTGTTCATATTAGTGATTGTCTGGTCTCATAGTAACCTTATTTTTTTTTGCAGGAAAATCTGTTGTGCTACTTTTCATTGACACATTGTAAATTAATTACTGATCAACAAAGATGTGGACTTCTCTATACTTTACATTTTAAGGTATTCATATCAAACTCTTATCTTGTGTCTTTAGCTGTCCAGACTACCCTCAAGTTTACATACAGTGAAAAATACCCAGATGAAGCCCCCCTTTATGAAATATTCTCCCAGGAAAATCTAGAAGATAATGATATCTCAGGCATTTTAAAATTATTAGCATTACAGGTAAGGAAATAAGTTTTGTAATAGCATTATTTTATTAGTCTTAAATATTATACATTAATTTCAAGAGTCAGAAATGCTATTAAATATCGTTAGTACAATGAGGAAATAGAAGTCATTATATACTCGTATATACACACATATGTATATATATGTGTGAGTGTATATGTGAGTATATAATGACTGTGTGTATATATATATATATATTCACAAAGCAATTTAAGTTTTGTTTCCCACTGTACCTTTAAACTTTGAGTAAGGGAAGTTGTCCCTATACCCCTGTTTAAAACTCAATCAGCCCTGTGACTTTTAGATGATAAAAAGTCTGATGGGTACTTTGAACTATAAATACAGCTTTGAGTTGGTTATCAGAATGTCCAGTCCCATGTGTAGTTAAAAATTCTAACTTTTAAAAAAATTAAAACTTCCACACTCTGTGACCTGTTGCATGCTAGTTGCCTGCAATCTGGGAAGAAAACTGGTGATTCAATTTTTTTTTTTTTTTTTGCATCTCTCCTCCCTAAGCTTACAAACAGCAATGATGGTATGTTACTCCTCCAAGAGGGGAGGTTATGTGGAAATAAAATGGGTATTGGAAAGTTCTTCTTTGGCAGTCTGTCATGGGATGGGCTTCCCACAGTCTGGGATTGGCAGGCATTTAAATCTGTGTCCTGCTTGAGTAGAGAGTTTTCATGGATTCTTCAGAGTAGGGAGTTAGGGAGGGCAAGTAAAATCTTTACCACCTTAAAATCAGAAGTCCTAGTTTGTTTGCTTGTTTGTTCTAAGAAGAATTGACAGGAAACATGTCTCCACCTTAAATGTGACTTGTATATTTTAAGGACTATTGTTCTTCTGAATGCTGATATTTTAAAAATATCTGGAGTTATTAGAGAATGAAAAGAAAAAGAAGATATATCAAACATGAATTTATGCTGATCCTGGGCCCTGTTCACTCTGTTTTCCAATATGAAATTATACTAATTCTGTTATCATTTAGCATAACGTGCTTCACTTCAAAACACTGCAGAGTACCTGGGCCAATATGCTATTTTCAGTCAGTCGTGTATTTGATGTAAGTTATTTGATGTGAGTGATTTTTTTCCTATGAATTTTATATTTTAGATATACTCAAACCCCTTCCTTTTCAAAAGAAAGTTTTCATTTCTTTCTGATTCTTACCTGAGATCAGATGTATTGAGAGAATACGTGTACTTTTTTCTAAAACTAGATGTAATAATTTTTAATCATCAAAATATAAATTCATGTTACAAAATACTCAGAAAATCATGGAGAAGATAATAAAAATTACTCTTAACCTCGGCAGCCAGGTATAACTACCTATGAACATTTTGGGGTGATATAGTTCCAGATTTTTTTTCTTATACTTACATTTAGAGTCCCCTTCTCTTACCCCAAGTTAGATCATTCTATATATAATGTATTATAACATTCTTTTTTTCACATAACAATATATATGGGCATCTTTCCATTTTAGTAAACATATATATGAATCATTATTTTTGGTAACTGCATAATATTTCACTGTATAGATGTATAATTACACATATCCTTTTTGAGGGGTGCTGGGAAATCTCTTCTGCTTCTAGGATGGAGATTCTCATTATTTTGGATTTTTTTTTACTTTTTAAATTTTGTCTGCTTATTGGAACTCTTTATTTCTGTAGATAAACAAGATATCTCATTTATTTTATTCTACCTTCAAATGACCCAACATCCAAATAGTTTTTGAATTATATCCCTTTCATGAGTCAGAGATACTTTTATATTTTGTTTTAAACCATTTCAAATCAAAAGAAAAAAGGGTAAATATAGATAAATCACAAAAGTGCCTATATTCTGTATTATTTTCTGATGCTAGAAAATCACTTTTGCCTCAAAGTTCATTATCACAACTCTTATATAATACCCAGAAGGAACTAAAATAATGAAAACATGCTTGCAAACTATAGCTACTATAGGAAAAGTTTTCTGAATTCTACCTATATTTATAATTATTAAATAGAATTTACTGAAATACCTGTTTTAGATTGCACATAGCAAATTATATGACATTTTAAAGTTATTACTGTTTATATATAATGCTCAATTCTTAAATGATCATTTATCCAACTGTTGTAACTTATGGTATGTGTCTGAATTAGTAATCATTTTTTTTATTGGTTAGTTTTAATTTTTCTGAGAAGTATACTTCTCTTTTTTTCTTTTTTTTCTTTTTTTTTTTTTTTTGGTTACATAGGCAGAAGAAAACCTTGGTATGGTGATGATCTTTACTTTGGTGACAGCTGTGCAAGAAAAATTAAATGAAATAGTAGATCAAATAAAAACTAGAAGAGAAGAAGAAAAGAAACAAAAAGAAAAAGAAGCAGAAGAAGCCGAAAAGGTATATTAAAAAACATAGTGTCTCTAAGCCCGGTTTTTTGGTTGTTTTGTTTTTATTTTTGGAAATTTCAGTAATTTTTTTTTTTTAAGTAACAAAAAAAAAGTATTCCAGTAAAGTTTTACTAAGTAAAATTATAGAAGTCCCTCATTTACTTGGTGGCATAGCACAAGTAATGATTAATAATCAGTTAATAAGGATTAATAAAGTTCATTTTGGTAAGATCAAGAAATATAAATTATTTCACTTATGGTATAGAGTTTGGAATTATAAAGCCCCCACCAGAGTGGTTTAAATACAACTATGCATGGCTTAACAACAGATGAACATTCAAAGAAATGCATCATTAGATGATTTCATCATTATGTGAGCATCATACAGTACACTTACATAAACCTAGATGGTACAGCCTACTAGACAGCTGGATTGTATGGTATAGCCTACTGCTTCTGAGCTGCAAGCTGCTGAATACTGTAGGCAGTTGTAACACAATTTGTGTATGCAGTGTTTATGTATCTAAATGTAGAAAAGGTACAATAAAAATACAGTACAAAAGATAAAAAATGGTACATCTGGATAGGGCACTTACCAGAATGGAGCTTGCAGGACTGGAAATTGCTCTGGGTGAGTCAGTAAGTGAGTGGCTAGTGACTGTGAAGGCCTAGGACATTACTGTACACGACTATAGATTTTATAAACACTTTACGCCTAGGCTACACTACATTTATAAAACAACACAAGATTAAATCAAGCATAAGAGAAAACAATGCAAGCAAGAGGTGAGGGAAATGGCTGCTGCCAGTGAAACATGGCATACTGTTTTACAGCAAACTTTATTTTACATAAGTAAAAAGAATACACTCTGAAATAATGAAAAAAGGAATAGTTCAGTAAACACAGAAACCAGGAATGTAGTTGTTTATTATCATTATCAAGTATGTACTGTACATATTGTAGGTGCTATGTTTTTATTAAACTAGCAGCACCATGGGTCCATTTACATCAGCACTACCACAAATACATGAGTGATGCAATGTCCTGTGATGTTGGGACAACTCTAGTGTCATTAGGCGAGAGGAGTTTTTCCACTCCATTATAATCTTATAGGACCACCATCCATCTTTGACTGAAATGTCGTTATATAGCACATAACTGTATTTACTAAAGCAAAGGAAACCTCAGATTCTGAAATGAAGTAAAATGATAAGCTGTGTACTAGTATTGTAAATTGATGTGTATTCAAAAAAATTAATACTGACAGCAACAGTGTTGCTCCTAATAGTGATTAGCAATGTAGGTCCATTGCCTATTATCTTTGATTTGTGTAATAAAAATAAAAAATGGATTTTTCCGGAGTAAATTGCCAAAATCAGTAAGAGTAGTAGCCTGTGCAGGTAGAAATCACATTAAATATTTCAAAACTTGCAAAAGTTTTTCTTGATTTTGCCTATAAGTGGCTATTTTGCCTATAAGTGGCTATATATTTTTGTCTAAAAGATCATTAGACTTTATTTTTTTAAACTGTTGTCTCATTTTTCTGGTGACTTTTTTTATTTTCTAAGCAATTATTTCATGGCACTCCTGTTACAATTGAGAATTTCTTAAGTTGGAAGGCCAAGTTTGATGCAGAACTCTTGGAAATTAAAAAGAAACGAATGAAAGAAGAAGAACAAGCAGGAAAAAATAAATTAAGTGGTATGATGCCCCCCATTTCCTCCCGCCCACCAAACCCTTCTGTACTTCTTTGTAATTCATTTTTATTGTTAGACTTTTTGGGGTGACATCTTTTAGCAAGAATTACATAGGTTTCAGGCATACAGTCTCATAGTGCATTGTCAACTTGTTGTAAGTGACAATAAGTTCACCACCTAATGTGACTTCTCTTTCCATCACCATATATTTAGCTTCCCCTCCCTCCTCTCCTACACTTCTTAGATAGCAAGAGAATCATTTGGACAGATTTCTATAAGAAAATAATGTACTTAGGCATCTAGGACAGAAAGAGAAAACATTCTCTCTGCATAATGATATATCTTCACATGTAACTATATTTGGTATTTATGGTTTATCTCTTATCTAAATATTGCCGTGGATATATCTTGAGATGCTCCCATGATCATAAGCCTTAGAATTGATAGAGTCAAACCTATGTGTTAGTTTTCTAGGATTCTAAGGCAGACTAGGTTATCACTTTACCATTTTAATGTAAATACATTTCATATGCCTCTTAGCTGAGTTCATAAATTTATTGAAATCCACAGAAAAACTGGTTTTCAGACTTGTGTTCTTAGGTTATTATGCTTTTTAAAGGGTTGTAGAGAAGATAGGGGAAACTATGCTGTTTAAATTAAACATATTTATTTCTTTTAGGGAAACAGCTATTTGAAACAGATCATAATCTTGACACATCTGATATCCAGTTCTTGGAGGATGGTAAGATAATATTAGAATTCCACATGTACATATTGTACTGTTTTTAATATTAAACAATGAAAATCAGTTATAACTTAATGTAAATGTTTCCTCCCAAGAGTGTAAAGAAATACATTTTGAAGAATAACTTATGATGTTTGATCAATTTATACATTAAACTATAACAATGTGTTCTTTAAAGTTTTCTTGTGACATAAGCAAAATCAAAGATAGCAATAGATAAACAATTATGATCACATTAACCTCTAATAACTAGTAAACCAGGTGTGTGACTTAGGTGACCTTTTTTTCCTCAAATTTCTGGCATCATAGAGCTATAGAAACTGTATTCCATGATCTGTTATGGAGCTCTATAAAAACCTCAAATCTGGAACTCCTCCTGCCTTTAACCAAAAATCTCACATTTCATACCACTCTTGTTAACTTTGGAGTATCTTATGCTTTTCTTCTCCTTTTTTCCTAATCCTTACCCTCTTTCAGTCTTCTATCTATTCATTATCCATGCAGCCACAGTATTTATTGTACCCCTGCTATAAATTGAGCACTGTCCTGACCACTGAGATTACAACAAAGAACAGCATAGAAAAATTCTCTGTCCTCATGGAGCTTATGGCATATGCCTGTATCTTAAACTGCTCCATACTGTCACACCTCTGATAGCACCCTAGATAGACTTCTGCACTTTATTACCTTTCTGTCATGCCCATGTTGCCAGTTGGGGATCCTCTAGCACCTGGCCTTTCAACCTTGTTCCTGGACTATCTGCTGGAGAAGGTTAAGAAGCAGGTTTATGGCCCACTGTTAAATCATGCTTCTTAATACCAGCTGCGCCCTGACATTTCATTTTATACACACACACACACACACACACACACACACACACACACACACATTATATTCGTGCTCCAAGATTTTTATAGTCTCAAAACAAAAACCAGCAAGGATATCCTCCTCTAGCCCCTTCTCACTTTAAGGGCTCATTTTACCTCCTATTGTGTTGAGAAATTCTAGATCCAAAAAGCTTTGTTTCACTCTCTTGCACTTTGGAAGTTTCAGTTATCGTCACTCATTTTTTTACTTCTTCCTCTGTCTAGTGGATCAAGTATCTCCTCATATCCAGTAATTTACCAAGGGTCTTAGCTTTTCTCTCTGCCTTGGCATATACTTCTGCTAGAATTGCTTCATTCTGGCCCCCTTTCTTCTTGGCAGATTCAGATTTATCCTGAAGGTATTTTAGAGGTCATCTACTCTGTGAAACCCTCACAACCTCTATTAGTCAAATCATTTTTTTGGCCTGGACTTGGCCTGAACTTGTATTACTGAACTGCTCATATGTGTGAAGCAAGACTCATTTTACTGAGCTGAATGTCAGTGAACTAGAGACCGAGAAGGGAGGACGATGAACAATTTTGGGTGAAATTAAGAGTGCTAATGTCCTACCTTTGTGTACTTCAGACAAACTGAAGAATGAAGATGTTTAATGCAAAGCTGAGGTATTACTTCCTATAGGGCTTAGATTTTTGGAATCTTGAAAAGGTGTACTATTGGTTACAAGGAGAACTGAGTGACAGCGAAGATCAAGTTAAGTCTATCAAATAACAGGTATATCATCATTGTCTTCAACTTACCACATCATAAATAACTCATTCTGCAAGGCTTTTTTGACAACTGGATTTTTTAGACTATGAACTGCAAGCATGAAGTTCATAAAACATGTGAGTGTCTGCTGGCCAACACAGACCATTGTTGGTATAATTTGCAGTAGTAGTTTAGGGCTCCGTTAACTTGCACCTCCCATGCACATGTAGAAGCTTCTGTTTGGTACTGCCAAAAGTTGTATCCTTTAGTCCTTACTATACAACTGAGGTAAAAAATCTGTTGTCTTTTGCAGCTGGAAACAATGTAGAGGTAGATGAGTCTTTGTTCCAGGAAATGGACGACTTGGAGCTGGAGGAGGATGAGGATGACCCAGACTACAATCCTGCTGACGCAGAGAGTGACCTGACCGACTAACAGACTGCCCAATCTGCAGAGAGGCTCGACTGCCACAGCATCTGTGGCTATGCTGAGAGGGTGTTAATTTTCCTTTCTTTTTTTCTAAGAAAACAATAATTTTCAGGAGAATATTCTTCTGATAGCTTTCATCATTGACTTAATAAACTCACCTTAAAATTTCAAATATAAAATGTTCAATTCCTCTTATTGGTGGGAAGGTCAAATATTTAAAATTATTTAGTGTTGAAGAGAGATCTGCCTGTCACTGCACACTTGAAGATAGGCTGCTAATGTGCTCAGGTGTTTTATATACAAGGAAATGGAATAACTCCGAATTTCTACTCTGGAGACAGTGGTGATTTTTGGATTCTAAAATCTAAAGTGTTGTCTTTCTTATAAAGTATTAGAAGACTGAGGTGATTAGAACATTAAACCTTCTGCATGCTAGCCTTCTGGCATGATAAATTTAATTCTTAAAACCAGAAGCCCATTATAGCCAGGAATAAAATGTACTTGAGTCCTATAGTAGTATTTGAATCAGAACCATCTGTGGAGTTATTAAAAGGTGTGCACTTCTAGGTCCTTCTCAGTTTAGGTTAATAAACACTGGCCCTCAGTCTGAATTTTAAAAGAGTGAAATCTCATGCCAGTGACTCAGGTAATTATGATGCACACTCCTGATTAAGAACCACTGTCCTGCAATTATGAGGTGTGTATATTGTAATGTTCCCCTACATTTCTAATCAACCAGCCTGAAGGGTCTGAATTCTTGGGGTTGTCCATTGTCTCCAAGAGAACCACACATCCGTGCACACATGAGACCTTCATAATAATTTGGAATGATTGATTTGGGGATTCCAGCTAGGAGAGTCAGGCTTCATGCAAGTTACCCAGTCACTGCAACTTTGGAGGATTGAATCTTAACCATAAGGAGAAACGACTTGTGCTGTTGCAAATAGCTGCCTCCATTAAAAAGTACATGGACCAGATACCCTCAAACACAGCAGTAATCAATCCCACGTTTATTTTGGGAGTCAGACCTTATGACTGAAATCAAATAATTTAAGACAAAACTGTCGTTGAGGAATTTTAATACTTTTCACCTGCCTTGATGTCATGTTCAATATTTATGCAGAGAGGTCCAAAAGTTTGTATTATGTGAGATTTTGCTTTTCCTAAGGAGAGATCCTTTTTGAAGCTCATCAGCAAATGCATAAGAATCTAAAAGAACAGTTCAGATAAGAAAAACAATGAAGTCAATCAAGGCAACTTTAAAGTGTCAAGAATGACTCCACCTCCCCCTCACCTATGAATTTTTAAAGTCTTGAGTTTTAAACATTTTCTGCAAGTATTGAAGTGGATTTCCTCCTTTGTCATTTCAGAATGTCATTTTCAGAATTAGGCAGAACCTAATGATATGGAAATAAGCTGGTTAGTTCTAATGATACTCCCAAGTATTTGCATCCAGAGTAAATATTGACTTTACTGTTGGCTTTGTATTCTGCGAATTAATGAAGGTCTCTCTTAAACCAGAGCACACATCTTCCCAGGATGTCTAACATGACTGGTGCTATTTGAAGCAATAATTAGGCGTCTTGGATTATCAGTTTTGCTCTTGGATTTGGAATAATTTTTGTTTTTATTTTTCTACTCCAAATTGTATAAAATAACATTAGGTGATAAACACAAGTATATGTATTCATTGCTATAGCCCTGTAACAGTGTCACAAAATAGGGACCTAATATCAGTTGAATGAATGAATTATGGAATAGAATGCAAAATTCTCATTTATTTTAGAGATGAGAGGTCAAAGAAATTTATTTGTTCTGCGTCCCATCTGCAGCTTTGAATAATACTTCCAGATTTCTGCGTAACTTCACGTTCCACCAGCAGGGATGCCTTTTAAAAAGTAGAGAAATACTGATTGAATGCAGCACCTTTAAAAGGTTACATGAATATTCCCTGGTTGAGGTAAAACTGAGAAGTGGTAGCATCTCTTATCAATGAAAAGGATGAGTTCATTGGTTGTACTGTCACAAACTCCAAAAATGTATTTGCCAAGAAGCACACAGGCATCTGAGTGTACCAGATGCCCAGGAGGAAGGAGAGCCACTTTGGTGGAGATTTTGCAGAGCTCAAGAGGAGAGAACATCTGCCAGTCTAGAGGAACCACCCTCCACCAATACGTGGACACTGAGCGTCTTCCCTGTCAAATGCCTTCGTGGGAAGGAGGAATAGGAGGAAGATCTGTTGAGAGGGGAGAAACAGCTCTGACAGGAAGTTTAAACTGATATTAAATTCACCCAAGTAACTGTTTAACACAGAAAGACAGATATGTGCTCTTTAATCTGTAGGTTTAATTATGTGGGGGTTTTTTTTGGGGGGGGTTGTTTTTTGGTGTGTGTGTGGATAATTGAAAGGAAGATTTGAGAATAAGATGAGATTGGTTATAGAAAATAAAAAATGATATTTTCTTCCCCCCACATACTGTAAACCTTGTATTGGGTTGGAGGAGGATTAAATGAGAATATAATTAAAGCCTTGGCTTGAATTTGAATCAGTGCTAGGAGGCAGCTTCTAGGGAACAAATCCTTTAGCTAGTGGATTAAGCACAGAGAATATGCTATAAAAGATACCTGTGATATGGAAGTTATGTAGGTCCTGCAGCTATACTTCAAGAATATTAAGTGATAGCTATATCAAAAGGATACCAGTGTTGTGTTAGAACGAGTGAAATGAGTTTCTTTCCTTTTTATTATTCCATATTTTTTATGATGAAAAAATAAGAAAAAATAAGCACATCCCCAGGCTTGTGTTGTGGTTGTGAATGGGAGAAATGAGATTTATGTGAATTCACTTCTAAATTACCGTATGATACAAATACATTATTAGCATTTCATAAGAAATTTTTAGTTCATACAAAGTGAGTTCCTTTTGTTAAGCACAGAGAGTATTCCGCAGACTACTTGTTTTACTCAATATGTGGGTGAATTAAATTTCAGTACCTCTTTTGATCATGACACTTGCCATCTTCTATTAGCCAAACTGAGTAAATTGTCTTGAAAATACAGTGTTCACAAGTGCCATCTCGTAGTTAAAAGAATTTATTGCCTTTTTAGCTGCCAGTATTGTCCTGCAGCTGCGCCTGCTCCAGGGACAAAGGGGTGAAAGAGCAAAAACAACAACAAAAACAGGAAAACTTATCTCCCATCCTGGCCATATCTGTAAATTTTGTCTCCCCTCCTCACAATGTCTGTATTTGTTTACTCTTGGTATCCTTAGCTAGATGGGGGGATGGGTTTTGTGAGATACTAATTAGTGATACACACACAAAAAAGTACACAGAACTCTGATAAAGGTGATAGACATTCAGAATTAGAAAACTATTTTAGAATAGTGTTAAACAATTACAGCATAAAGGATAAAGGGAGAGAATATTAAATAATAACAGCTACTACAATTGAATAACATTCACAGCATAATAAGAGGTAATTTGTGACAACAAAAATATAAAAGGGGAAGAGTAAAGGGGTGGAATCAATATAGGTGAATGAAGATAAGTTGCTGTCAGTAGCAAAAGAACTATTTTATCTAAATGTTTTATGTAAGCCTCTGGTAACCACAAAGCAAAAAATCAAGATCAGAGTTATAAAACAAAAGAGAGTGAGTAAATCACTGGAAAACCATTAATTCATAAAGGTAGACAGAGACAGAAGGAAAAGGAAACAATGGAGATACAAAATAAACAGAAAGCACAAGGTAAGATAGCAGTAGTTTTACACAGCAATAATCACTCTAAATGTATTAGAGTGAACTCACCAATCAAAATACACAGAGCAGCTGAATGCCCAATTATACAAAAGCCTACAAGAGACTCATTTCCATCTAAAGACACACATAGGCTCAAAATGAAGGGATATAAGATCACATTCCAAGCAAGCAGAAACCAAAAGAAAGAAGGCATAGATCTCAAAGCGTCCTTAAAGCATTCTGTTCAATGAAAATTTGTATTACAATATCACAAAGTCCTGGCTGAGCTGTTCTTTCATAAGTGATCTACTCCTATTCATTTCTGCTTTTCAGGTTATGCCACTCTCACAAAAGGGACTGTTGTCTTAATTTATAAACATTCTGTGAAACAAAAGAAGGCTTAACAATTACAAGCTTAAATTACCCTCAGTTTAAACCTTATATCTTCCCAGTGAAGATTTGTACATTCAAAAGATTAAAAACCTCTCCATAGGGACAAATTCTGTTGTTATTGGAAACCTGAGAATCATCAAAGGGCAGTTTATGTGGGCATCAGATGACTGAAGAGTGGGAGAAAGTTCCCAGGATGATGTTAGACAGATCTCAGACAAATGGCAATTACTGTAGAATACAAAAAGTAATGGACTGACTCTTCTGTTGTGATGTCTTCTTAAAGAACAAAACAATATGAAACAAAACAGGAAAAAAAAAACAGTGGAAGGGCATTACTTATAAAGGACAACCTTGGACGTTTTGGAAAATCAATTTAAATACTTTGTGAGTTTATAAAACTTTCAAATGATTCTTGTTTGTTGTACAGTTTTCAAAAGTTAAGTAAATATGACTAGTGATAAGAGTGTTGCGGCAGGAAGTCAAAAGGCACTCAGAGGGTCGGAGAACCAGTTTAATTACGCCGGGCTCAGAGTTACAGACTTCAAATTCTGAGCCCCGCCCTAACAGGCTTTTAGGATACTTACAGGGTTGGGATTGGGGCTGGCAGGTGCAGCAAAGTAAGCAGGGTTATAAAGATAAATGCACACAGTAGGCACCTGTGGGAAGGACTGCGGAGTTAAACAGCTTACAGAATTTACATTAAAAAGCTGACAGAAACAGCTTTGTCCGTAATTTTCCACTAAAATAGAACACATAATTCTCTTTAGTATCTCCACCAGCTTTGACTCCTTTGATCTCTCCAGAGTAATCAGATATCTATTTCCTAATTCAACAAAATCTTACCCAATTTACTTATCCAATTTACTGAGCTACGCTGACTCCCTAGAATACTACTCATTGACCAAGACAAACTCTGGACTGAGTGTTTCTTTCTCAGCAACATTGCTTCATCAGTCGATCTGTAACAGTGAGTAAGTAGTAAATGGGTAGACTTAGAGCCTCTTTCAAAGTCTTGCCCTCTCAGATATACAAATGTATTTATTTTTCTTCTCAACTTTCTGTTTTTTCTTCTTTTACTTTGGGTTTCATTACAAGAATAAGAGGGAGACACCAAAAAATTTGAGGAGGCACCAAAACCACTGTAGTAATTAAGATAAAAACATTTTAAAGCAATATTAAAATAAAAAAAAATTAATGTAAAATAAATGATAAACAAAATATCCAACATTTAAATACTTATTTTCCATTTGCTACAAGTGCCAGTATAGCTTCACAGAGGACTGTTGTTTAATATTTTGATTTGATAACCCTTTGCAATGTTCTTGAATCTTTTCCAGCATTTTCCCATTTATTATTAATGGAAGGGATTTAAAGCATTCCCAATCCACTTTCTTTCCAAGTTCTCTGATGCATTTGCCCAACAAATGGTGACATGAAATAGAAGCCTGTAAACTTCACAATATACCTGTCAACATTTTGTCATTTCTATTACCTTGACACAGTCCTAAAAGCTACTGTCATTCACATTAATATATCAGTATGAACTTGCCCTTCATGTGTCATTTTTGAAAAACTCTTTGAACACTGAATGGTCTCTTTAAAATTACTCTCTACAGGTCTTGAAGCATGTCTTATTATGACAGACCCCTGAGAGTTGCCCAAGAAAGACTATAGTGTGGGGCAACACTTGGCTATCCACCAGCTGCTGAAAAAGCCTCCAGCAGTTGCATGAGTTGGGTGGAGCCGATCCCAGGGAGTCACCAGGGTGGAGCAAGTTGAGTTCACCAGTCCAATGTAGATTGAGATTTGACCATGGATGGGGAGGCACAACACAGGAAAAATGTGCTCACCTGCTGGCTACATAGAAGGAAAGCTCAACACAGGGACGATGGTGGCTGTCTCTCTAGTCCTTACCTGCAAGCTATACAACTCAGTCATTTCCTGTACATCTCTGGTGCCTCAGGAGCTGCCATCTCTCTGTGGGAGCCCAGGGTCAGTGCCTGGGAGCTATAGAGTCTGTGCACATTAAAAGGACACCTGGGTTTTCATTAGCCTTTTGTCTCACCTGGACAAATGAAATCACTGATTTTCACAGCCCAATGTTGTGGGAGCTCCTCTTCTTGGTATTGGTGCTATGGGCTGCCAATCTTAGTGTGGGGCTGAAACCCCTTGTTTTTCAGAGGGGACCTCTGGAGCTAAGACATTTCTCCTAATTCTCAACCACCACATGTGGGTGTTGAGCCAGCTAGTTTTGTATCTTCACACCACCTACCAGTGTCTACATGGCTTCTTCTTTATATCCTTAGTTATAGGACTTATATTCAGCTAGACTTCAGAGATTACTCCATAATTTAGTTGTAATTTTAATGTGGTCATAGGAAGAGGCAAGTGTAGCACCTCCCTACTCTGCCATCTTGGGCAGCACAGTTTTGTTTGTTTGTTTGTTTAATATGTGGATAGTTCCCTGGCCGGGAATCGAACCTAGGCCACAGTGCTGACAGCGCCAGCGACGAAGCCTTAAGCCACTACACCACCAGGGAACTCCCAAAAGCACAGTTTCTTGAAGTGACTTATGTGAAGTCCCATCGACCTTGGTGACCATTGCAAAATGTTGAAAAACCATTTGTGCTTTCTTTGCCTCACCTCTGCAATCTGCCATTTCTCCTGACTTCTCTAAATAGAGAAAGATGTTTAGAAACCAAAATCTTGGCTTTTTGTGTGCTCATTGATCTGATTTTTTATTGCTTTCACATCCCTTAGCAGAGAGAGCTAGGAAATATAATATTGTATAATTTGATGTGGCATGCTCCTAATTATCTCAATTCTTCAAGTTTTTAAAAGATATTATAAAAAACAAGGTGAATTGAATATGTACAGTGAGGGAGAAGAATGAGTTACTGTAACAATTATAAAGGGCTTTCCAAATCTCTTCTTCCATTTCACCTTAAGTTAATGTTTTGTACAGACCATTATTGGAATAGGGTACAACCTCCAAAATCTAAGAAAACTAAGATTTCACTAAGCATTGGAAAGTCCCATGGAGACAAAAAGGTTAGTCATATTTTTAAGTGCTAGAGGTACTATATCATTTTTTGGTATGGGAAGGAGTAAGCTAAAACAATTCCATTGGTTATAGATGTGGTACAGTCTTTCTCATTTTGGTGTTATTAAAGACTGTTCAAGTGAGAACAGGGAAAAGATCTCAAGCATCTACAAAGGTCTCTAAGGCATTTAGTTCAATGAACATTTATATCATAAAATCAGAAATTCTTGGTTGAGCTATTCATTTTTAAAAAGCAGTCTATTTCCATTGATTGCTATGTTTCTGGTATGCCACTCTCACAGAAACATGATATGAAACAAGAGATAGGCTGACCATTTTCAAGCCTAAATTACCCTCACCTTAAACTATATTTCCTTACCAGTAATGATTTGCACATTAAAAGGATTAATCATCTCTCCTAGGATCAGATTGTATTTAGTGGAAACCTGAGAATATTATCAAAGAGTAGCTTATATAGGTAACAGGTGACTGAAGAATGGGAGAAATTTCCTAAGGAGATGTTAGGACAGGTCTGAGAGATATTTCAATTACTGTAGAAAAAAAAAGATGGGATCAGTATTCTGTAATGTACTGGGGGGAAAAAAAGGAAACAGAAGTAGAAGAGCATCACTTAGGAAAGACAACCCTGGACATTCTCTGTGACTTTATAAAGCTCTTTGAACCTCCCATAGCCATAGCCAGTTTTACATAGGATGATTCAAATAAACACCCAAAGAAGTAACACCAATCTTCTGAGATAGGTCTAAAGGATTTTACTAATCATCCTTCATGCCCAAGAAAGATGTTGCAATATCTTTCAAACATATCTTGTTGTTTGTTGTATAGTTTCCAAAGTTACATGAATATAACTACTGGTATTCTCTGTAGTATGTCCACCAGTTTTGACTCCTTGGCTTTTTCTGGAGTAATCCGATGTCTATTTCCTAATAACAACAAGTTGTGCCCAATTTATTTATCCAAACTGAGCTGTTTGCTGACTCCCTGAAATACTACTCATTATTCAAGACAAATACTCCCTCGGGAGCATTTATTTCTCAGCAACACATCATTACCTGTAATTCGTAAATTATATCAGAAGTGGATTTTGCTTTATCACTTGATCTGTAACAGTGAGTAGTAAAAGGGTAAACTTTGGGTATCTTTCAAATCTCACTCTTTCAGGGGGTTCCTGGGTTCCCTGGTGGTGTAGTGGCTAGGCTTCGGCACTCTCAATGCCATGGCCTGGGTTCGATTTCCAACCAGGGAAATTCCGCCCCCCCCCAAAAAAAAAAATCTCACTCTCTCTTCAGCATACAATGTATTTATTTTTTTTTCTCTTCAATTTTTTTCTTCTTTTCCTTTGGACTTTAGTGATAGAGGAAAATATATGATGTTTTTTTTGTCTTTTATACAATCACTTTCTTTTGTATCTATTAAGGAAGTTCAAACAATATATGACTCACCAATGCCAAGATCTATGAATGCACCTCACACTCCGCTGTTTCCCCATTGTTTCTATTACAAAATAGCTCTTATTCTCTCTATCCTGAGACTGTGCAAGGTAGACTAAACACAATAAATATTGAAAAGGGAGTGATTTCAGGTTTTTGTGGACTGACACTCTTTCCCCTTTCCTCAGCATCAAGAATTTCTGAAACAGGTGCTTTTTTGGAGGGATGTGTGGGTAGCATTGTGTGTTGCCAGAGGGGTGTGATAGTGACTCACACTTGCATCTTTTCCTTTTGCTTTAACTATATTTCATACTTACGGATTTTTCCATTTGTCCATGTTATACAGTATATATTCTCCCTCACCACACCCCAAAGGCTGAGTTATCCAAGGACTTTCCAGGAAATTTTGTGATGCCAATGTCATTGCAGCATTCCATCTACCTCTTGAAACTATTCTTTGTGATTTATCAGCCAGTCTCTTCTATCCTCAGTTCTTAATAGTTGAAGTTGCCTGCACTTCAACTTGAGTCAGGAAACTTCTAGCAAGTTAGTGGGGCCTTAACCGGATATTTTAATTGGAAGTCAAATAACACCCCACAAAGGCTTCTCTGGAGTTGAGATGAAACGTCTATTGAAACCCAGACAGTGCCAGTATTTTGTTCCTCATTTTTAAATGTCGTTGTCTGGGTTGTTAAAATGCAGATTTCCAGGTCACACTCTCTAGAAATTCTGATTCTATTAGTCTGTTAAAAGACCTTGAACATGAACATTTACCCAGAAACCCAGGTAATTCTAATGCAAGTGATTGTTTACTCTTACTCTGCAAAATTCTAACCTCTGACTTTCCTCTATTGGTCAGGTGAGTTAGATTGTTTATAAATAAATTAAGTGTTGTTTCTTGACATGTAAACAACTTAAATTTTGTTTCTTGACATGTAACTCAGACAAAGCAATATTTGTAACTTTTAACAAATTCATTTTTCTTGGTGCATACAGAAATTTTTAAAAAGCATATAACTGAAATATATATTGGTTCTAAACTTAATGTTATTAGAACTTCTGGGATTTCCTCATCTATTTAACTCAAGAATAGATTTCTCAGGTGGAGCTAATAAAGAAATGCTTGGCTGGTCCTGTTTTTGAAAGATACATCTTACTTCCTATTTTTATTTTGACTATCTCATTTAGATTTATTTAGGATTTCTAATAAAAATTCAATTGGAAATATAATAATAACCATACAATATCTTGCAACTATATTGGGGCAACCTCTCCAAAGTAAAACCATTGATATTACTCATGCTGAGCACATTCTGTAATTCCTTTGAAATAGCATACAGATTCCTCAGACGTTTCTTTCAGAGAGACCAGATTATTTATGTTCCAGAAAAAGCAGAAACAAAAGTACAATTGTTGAAGAATTTCCTGTTTCTCTAGTAATGAATAAAAAGTGAAGAATAAAAATATGAAATACTAAGAAACCGATTAGGGAAAATTACCAAAAGCATGAACTCTGTGGTTAAATTGTCCGGCATCAAATTTTGGCAGGTCCTCTAAATGCACAACCTTCAAAATCCTGTGCCAGATTTTCCTCAGCTGTATGTTTGGAGTTGTGATAATATCTCCCTCCTGGGGTTTTAGGAAAAGGTGTTTAATCTTTCAGTCTCTGAGTTCCCTCACATTTAAAATACTGATAATACCTCTAACAATGTTTGGTTGCTATGAAGATGAGCCCATTTCCCACTTGCCCTGAGAATACTCAGCCGTGGCTGCAGCATTTACCCTGAGATAACTTGGGGATTACAGTCCTAATTTCCAAAGTTCCATGATTTGCAATTTACCACACAAAAAAATATTATTAAATACTGATCATCATATATATTCCTGTTACATTAGGATTAGGGACAAGTTCTGTTTAGAAATAACTCCGAGAACTGTTTTTATATTTTATTGTCACATTGAACACCGGTTAGATTTTCTTCAGGCTCAAAAGGCGTGTTTCCATAAGATTACATGAATGTGGTGCTAAGTTGCACTTTCTCTCTAAACAGGAGAAGGATTAAATGATTTTTATGTAAGCTGTTTAGTATGGTGTGAGTTGATACACATAGGACATTTTAAAGGTGCTTGGCACGTAGTTTTGGACACTCAGTGTTAGTCATTATTATAAAAATACTAATTACTGGAGAATTATTTTATTTGTTTTTATTTGTAAGTAATTAATTATGGACAACACCAACAAATATTTATTAAACTTTACAGGCTCTTATTTGAATTCTGCTTTTGTTAATGTTGACTTTCTGGAGAATCTAGATGATTTTGAAATTAGAGATGATGTCTTTAAAATTACATATTCTTAACCTGGTAAGTTTGAGGAATGGCCCAGTCTTCACCCTGGTTTGGTCATACATATGCAGAAATGCGCCCTTTTGCAGACATTAGCAATAATCCAGCCTACATTTAGACACATTAAGGATCAGAAAAAAAAGTTAAGTAACTCCAAATCTTTATTACATAAGGTTATTTGAAATGTATTCATTGTCATTTTTTATGGTACCTGTGAAGAAGCCAAATGTTGGGTCTAAAGCAGAGGCTTAGTAAGTGCTGATTTGAGAAAGGAAGAAAATATATTCAGCAGTATATCTCAGTCAGAACTAACTCCTAATATGCTTTCCAATTACCTAATTGCTTTGTATTTCCCTATAATATTGTAATAATTTCGAACTGAAGTAAATTGCCCTCAGCGCCTACATTTAAAAAATAAAACTGAGTTTTTATATTGTGCTTTTTAGAACACAGGATGATTGGTGTACTCTTGAAGAAGTGTACAAAGTGGTTAATGTTGCTCAAAGATACCAGAATCTAAGTTACTCCTGATTTTCATGAAAATGCTCCAGTCCCTCTCTTTTGCCATCCACTCTGAAATTCATAACCTTGTTTACTTTCCCGATTAGCAATGCAATGCCTTTTCCATAAATTCTTCTATTCTGCAAAATTTATCAGCAGATCTGATACTGCTTTTTTTTTTCTCCCTTAGATGTTGGTGGCATCTGCTATTTTGCTTAATTTTAGATTAAGCAGTCAGCCCCTGAGAGTCTTTCCCTTACCCTTAATCCAGCCCAATGTTGGGGACTCCACACACTGGTCCTCAGTCCAGCCTGCTGGGTTCTTGCTCATCTTAGAGGGGAGATCAGTGACTCTCCCCAAGATTCACCATAAATTTTATCAAATCTCTTGTGTCGATAATCAGTTGAGTAGTGACAATTACAAGACTGTTGACACCTCACACATCCTTTGGAACATTGATTGTATATTCATGAACATAGATGCAAAATCCTAAAGCAAGTATAAGTAAAACAAATCTAGCAATGTTAAAAAAAATACACTGTGACCAAGGTGAGTTTATTTCATGTCATAATTGGTTTAATAATATACTAACGTCGTTCACTCACATTACTAGAGTATAAGAGAAAGCCTGAGTTGTCATCTCAGTAGATGCAGAACAAGCGTTTAATACAATTCAGCACACATTCATAATGGAAACTATTAACAAACTAGAGGGCAAAGTGGACTTCTTCAATCCGCTAAACAGTATCTACCCAAAACTACCACAGACACGTGCAATAGTGAAACATTTAAAATATCACATTTAAAATCAAGAACAGCACAAGAATGCCTGCTATCAGTACTTTCATTCAACATTGCATGAGAGGACCTAGGCTACACAGTTTAAAAAAAAAAAAATGAACAAGGTAGAAGAGGCTTTTAGCTCTTAATTTGCCTCTACTTCTAAAAGATAAAGCTTTAAGAAAGGAGACTAAGGTAGGCAGAGAAAATCTTACGAACGGACCTTACTGGAAGTACAGAAAACAGAAAGAGCGGAAGGATTCATCTGAATCCCTGCTGTCATGGAATCAGAACAACCACAGCTTTTTCTGACTGAAGTGGAAACTAAGAGCATTTGATTTTATCTTTACTAAATTTCAGGTAAAATGCAAACAAACAAAAAATTGGATAAATTTTCTGGGCATACTTAGAATGGGTAAAATGAAAGCTCCAAATCATTTTGAGATAAATGGTATTATTGTTGAAATTGTATATAAAAAATTAATTCAGGATTGAAAAAGAAATTATTTATTTTTACAGGTACCATCTGGACTCAGCAGATATTAAGCTTGATTTATGTTGAGGGAGATCACAACAGAACTGAAACCATGGACACAACTGAGAGAGTCCACTTCCTCAAATACAACCAACGCAAACTATAGGCTTCCTTGCAAGACATCCATCACCTCTTCGCTTCCCATCTCCCATATTATTTAGTACCAAACGGTCTC
The DNA here is from genome assembly GCA_004026885.1 of Lyroderma lyra. Lineage (NCBI taxonomy): Eukaryota > Metazoa > Chordata > Mammalia > Chiroptera > Megadermatidae > Lyroderma > Lyroderma lyra. The sequence goes on from PVJL010004840.1 coordinate 21,882, forward strand.
AAAATTGCTAAAGTATGTCATAGAAATAGCATATGGAAATTTGGCACTAACAAAATACTTTCTTCAAATATTTTTTCCAGCCTCACTCATTCGGATTTCTTTCAAATGTTATTATTATAATCTTTATGATGTTGTTTTATACATTAAAGATATATATGAAATTGTAAATATATACATAAGTTTGGTCACACACACATTGCTTGCAGTGTAATTACATAACATACAACATAAATTCTTTTATGACAGCACATAAAATTCTACTCTTTTAAATGGTTTAGTAGAATTTTATTGTAGGGCACAGCAATGTTGAATTTATATTGATGGAGAGGTAGGTTGCAGCAAATGTATATATCACATTGGAATAAACATTCTTACAGATCTTCGAACTTTCTTGATATGGTGAAATGTTTCCCTAAAAGTGGAATTTTCAGGTTAAAGTGTACAATTATTTTAAGTGTAGGCAAATATTAGCTACTTGCCTTCTATAATGTATCAATTTATACTTTTTCAAATAGTATAAAAGAATGTTTTTGCTCACATGCTTGTCAGTGATTAGAATTAATCAATCTTTTCTAATGTGCTAGGAAAACAATTTCATTCTTAAGTAATATGCAGCCCTTTTAGTTTTAATAAGTTGAGCATCTTTTTATGTATGTCTAATCTTCAAAATATTCTTTATATTATTTTCCCATTTTTCTTTAGCTTGTCTTTTATTTACTGTTTTGTAGAAGCATTTATATGGGACAAATAATTTCCTAATTAATAATTTACCTTTAAAGATTGTTAAATTTTAATTTTTATAACCAATTTAAATTTTATGTAACCAATCTATCAATCTTTCCTCCATAGATTCTAGTACTTTTGTCTTGCTAAGAAAACACTTTCCAGGAGCTCCCTGATGGTGTGGTGGCTTAAGGCTTTGGCGCTGGCGCTGTCAGTGCTGTGGCCTGGGTTCGATTCCCAGTCAGGGAGCTACCCACATACCAAAAATGCAAAAAAAAAAAAAAAGAAAACACTTTCCTACCACAAAGATTATGCAAATACTCTCCAGGTTTTTTTCTAATTAACTTTATGTTTGTATTTTTTACATTTAATTATGTTATATCTGATACTGCATGTGATTTGAAATATGACTATTGCATAATATTTGCCAATATGACGTGTTTAAACATTTACTGTTCCCCCAGTATTTTAATGTCTATCTTTTGTCATGTTAAGTTACTACAGTCTCTCCCTCCGATTCTGGATTCTTTATTCCATAAATTAATATGTGGCAGTTTTTTACTGTTTTAAATACTGTAAGAGATAAGACTAATCTCCATCAACATTATTTTTGATATGTTAATTCCCCAATGACTTTTTTAGATGTTGATTGGATTGGTTAAATATATATAGATTAATTCTGAGACAATCATTAAAATTACAGTCATTCTATTGCTCTTTATTTATCAGGTCTACTTTCATGCCCATCAATGAGCTATGTTGTTCTTTGTATGCTTCATACACATTTTTCCGTGAATTTCCAGATTTTTTATGGCTATTATGAATTGTAATTTTTTCAATATTGTCTCTTGTATTTAGTTAATTGCTGTTATAAAGAAAAAAATTGGTGTTGTGACTCCCTTAATTAATTTATTAGTTTTATTAACTTTCCACCTATTCTCTACATTAGATCTTAAAATATTTTATTTTATCTTTTAATAATTACACTGTATTTTTTTCTACCAGTAGTTAAACCCTGCAGAAAAAATAGAATAGAGATGATGGCAAATGTTCTCCGCTTATCCTTGATTCTCTAGTATTTTTAGTATCTTTCCTTCATTTTGTTTATTGTTTTGTTTTGCAATTGATTTTTGAGGCATGTAATGAGAAAAAAATTTGTCCCTATTTTTAGTTTACTTGGAGTTTTACTGTTATTTTTGTTTTTGCTTTATTCATAAAAGGTCTGATCACATAAAATGCCTTTTTGGGCAACTCTGAAGATGTGTTTCTCTCTACCTCCTTCAACCAATAATGAAATGAAATCCTCTAATATTACAATAATGCGCTATTTCTGTAATAAATACCATTTGTTTATAGTAAGATTTTTATGTCAACAACATACAGCTAGAAGAGTTTTGTTAATTTTCACTCAGAAATTTTTATCAGTAAATATTTTTAAATAAACTTTAATTTTCAATGATTGTTTTATCTTTATTTGATTTTAGTATCACTGTACTTCTAGTCTTATAAATTTCAAAGCTTGCTAAGTTATAAAGTAGTTTAAAATGTTAACTGAATTTTTTGAAGATTTTATTATAAGTGCATTATAAATACATCTGATCCTGTCAGAGTTATAGTCCTACATTTTCATTCTTCTGATTGGTTTATTTAAATTGGCTGCCTTTCCTTAAACCAATAATATAACCTTGTTTTCAAAGTATATTATTGTCATTTCATCTATATTTTAAAACAATGAAAATAATTAGAACATAATAAGCTTTCTCCAGTTCTGATTACATCTTTTTCACTCATTTCTAATAACAAAATATATTATATTCTTTAAATTCACATTTCAGGATACCAGGAGTTTTCTATTAAACTGTTTCTTTCTTCAAATAACTACTTTTAAAAACATAATGTAATGTTTTCTACTTTATTCATTTCTGGTTTTATTTTCATTATTTTTTCATATTTTGTTTGCATTTATTTTTTTGTCTTCTATATTATCTATTTCCAATTCTTAGTTTTAAAATATTGACACTTATGATGGATATCCTTTTTACTATAGCTGTGGATATAATTTTGTTAGTATTGAAATAATTTAATTTTAATTTTTTAATTGATTCAAGTTATTTTGAAGATTTTTTTATTTCCAAGTGTTTACGAAATTTTCTGTTTGAACTTTTTCACTGTTGATTATTAATATGCACTATCATCAAGTAATGGTTTTAATTTTTGAAATTCATTAAGAGTTTTATGGTCAAATACATGGTCAATATTTTTAACATGTTTCTTGACTACACGAGAAAATGGTGTATATTCTCTGTGTGGGGTATAAAAAATAAATTTTGTTAAATAATTGTGTAATTTATTTTGCTAATCATTTTATCCTTATGTCTATAAAGATAAGTGAGTATAATCTTCCACTATGACAGTTGCTAAATTAAAATCTTTACAGACTTCCTAGAGTTTGTATCATTTAAGATTTCCTAATATGTTATTCAGTATACAGAGATTTCTATTCTGCTGGTCATTGCAAACACATTATATGTTGTCCTATGGTATCATTTGGCCTTAAATTTTACTTAACTTTATATTGTTAGTTTTCTTTTTTCTAGGTTTTGCCATATGGCTTTGTTTCTTCTGGATTTGTAATATGATTTTCCCCTGCTGTATACATTTTGAAGTTGTGTAAGTTATTCTAGTTGAATAATTAGCTTATGCCAATATTTGGTTGTAAGATAAGCTGCTGTAAACATTCTTGAGCATGACCCCTGGTGCACGTCTCCAGGAGCTCCCTGGAGCATATATGTCCGAGAAAAGAACTGCAAAGTCAAAAGTTAAAAAATATTCAATTTTATAAAATGTTATTTTTATTAAAGCAGTTGTACTTGTTTATGCTGAAACTGGTAATGAATGAGTTCTTACTTTTCACCTAGAAATTATCTATCAGAATTTTAATAGTATCTATTAATTATATAATAATATCTCAAATTGACTTGCTTTTGCATTTCCCTAATCAATAATGAGATTAAACACTTTTTGATATGTTTATTGGCCAAAATTATTTTTGATTCTCTTAAATGATTATGATTTTCCCATTTTTTTCATTGTTTGTCTTTTTTTCATATTGTTTTATGTATATTCTGGATATTATCAATTATTGGTTATACACGTTGCTTCTCTCATATGAGTAGGTTGTTGCTCTTTGTAACTATGGTAATTGGGAGCAACAACATTCTTAAATTTTATGTAGTAGAATTGATCAATTTTTACTTTAAATAATTTTTTTCTGCTAAGAAAATTCTTTTCTTCTCCAAGACCAGAAATAGATCCTTTATTTTTTAAGATGTGCAGTTTTGCCTTCATATATAATCCTTCAATCCATTTATAAATGATTTTTGTATGGTATGGGGTATGAATTGGAATTCCAATTTCTTTTTTTTCCTATACGGATAATTATTGGTTCAAGCATCATCTGTTTAATAGTTTTTCCTTTTTCCACTGATCTCCAAAGCTACCCTGGCTGAATGTCAAATATCACTTAATGCTCACACAGGGGAAATTGAAACAGCTTCTATGCAAGGTAACTTGCAATATTAATCAACCTTACAGATAAATAATTTTACTATTAGAAATTAGTCCTATATGCATGTACATGTGAAATGTCATGTGAATTCACTTACTTCAATATCTTTGTAATAGTAAAAAATTGGGCATTAGTTAAATTTCCATTAGTAAACTGGATGAAATAAATTATTATGCATTCATATAATAAAACTTTATGTAGGTGTTTAAAATAGCCTGTAAGGATAACCAAGAACTGTTAAAAATTGTTCTACTATTCCCCCTGCAGATTATTCACATCTACAGAAACCCCAAGGATGTTCTGTCCTCATACTTGCATTTTAACAATTTGTTGGATACATTTGAAGCTGTGAATAACATGGACTTTTTTTGGAAAGATTTCTAGAGAGAAAAGGTAACTATGAATTTATTTATATGAGCGACATGTTTATAACACATTTAGCCAAATTCTCTAACTTAGGGAACATATTTTAGAGAGATCGAGAAGGTAATGTTAGAAGCTGGAGTGCACATAAACATTACTATTCTGTCAACGTAGTTTGCCACCCCATGCCTTTTCTGTTCTCACCAGGACGGACCACTTTGGGAATTGCCATAGTTGCAAAGGCATATTGTATAAGAAGCATTTTGACCAGATCATAATGGAACCACAGTGGTCTGACAATTCAAACTAGTTAGATCCATGTGTTCCAGAATAGCGAATGTTCAAAGTGGATGTAGTTTTTGTGTTCTATTGTGGACCTATGGTAGGCCCTATATGAATGACAGTGATGGAATTTTCATTTTAACACTGAGGAAGATAAATTGATGCAAGAGGCCTGTGGAATGTGGCATTGGGTTATCACTCATTTAGAAGATTCTATTCAGTTTCTTGTCATTGTAGATAGCTGACGTTGCTATCCAGAGATCATAAAATAGACAATAAAAGGAGAAATAAAGACATGTTTTCAAGTGGAAGAAGTAGTAAAAGCAAAGGGCTTACCTTAAAGAAACCTTCAAAATCAGTTCTTTGGGTTTCTTATTTCTGCATTGATGCTTTCCTACATACCTAGGAAAGGCAGGTTTCCATCAAAATCTTGTAATTGTTCCCCAAAACACCATTTTTAAAAGGTAACATAGCTGTTCAGAGGTAGGAGATTTATTGCCCCCTGCCCCGAGGATTACAGAACAGAAAAGAAGGACCATATATAGTTTGCTGTTCAGTAAGTGCAGCATCCTAACCTTGTTCCTTCTTCATTTTCCCCACAGTGGTAGGAAGCCTTTGGTTTGATCACATCACGCAAATTCTGGGGACAAACCAAAGGGATCGGTAAAGTAGCATAGTGATGATCAGCTCTGATACATGAGAAAACATCCAAGTCCATGTCAGCAATCACTGCACTATAACTGGAGATATAAGTCATTTTCACCACCCCTATGCAGCATAGTACAGAAAAGGTTAGCTAGGACAATAAGACAAGAAAAGGAAATAAAAGGCATATAGATTGGAAAGGAAGAAACAAAACCATCAATTTGCAAATGATGTAATAGTTTATGTAGAAAGTCCCAAGGGATTATAAAAAAAATACTACTAGCACTAATAAGGGAGTTTGGCCAAGTTGCATAATACAAGTTCTCAACACACAAAAAGTTATCATATTTTTATAAATAAAAAATTGGAATAAAATTAAAACCATAATACCATTTAAATTGCTGCAAAGAAAGAAATATGTAAGTGCACACCTAACAAAAAATATGTAGGAACTACATGCTGATGAATTTAAAAAATGTAATGATAGAAATTTAAAAATACTCTATATAATGGTGCAATATACCTTGTTCCTTGATTGTAAGATTCATCAGGGTAAAATGTTGCTTCTCTCCAATTAATTTGTAAGCTAGAAATGAAATTCCTAATGACCCAGTTTGATTCCAACACTCACATCTCCTCTCCTCTTGATTGGCCATTTGAGGCTGATCAGATTAGATATGTGTGCTGCATGTTAACCACTGGAAGAAAAGAGGCAAGGATGAGATGTGATTATTAAGTTTAGAGAAAATGGAAATTCTATGAAATAGACTGAATGAAATCTAATAAATGTGATCTAATCCATTCAATCTAAAAATTTTAATGATAAAGAAAGCTGGGAATTTACTAGAACTGGCCTGAGGAAATAACACATAGAGCCAAAGTACCATCAAACTAAGTAATCTCAGCTTTGCATGATAAAGGGATCCTATCAAAAGCAAAGCAGTCTCCCAGAAAGTTAATGGGTGGGGGGAGGCAGGTGAGTGAGAGATGCTGATGCAACCCTCCCGCAGGTCTCAGAGAGAGCCATCCGTTGGGCGCGCGGGCCTCCACACCTCTGCCCTCCGTGGAGCAGTTGGCGAGTTATGGCGCCCACTCGCACCAGCGTGGCTGCTGGCATCCCCACCAGCAAAGTGAAATACTCAGTGCTTTCCAGCACTGACGGTGGACACAGTAACCGTCAGAAGGAAACTTTACGTGCTGACGCTAGCTTTAAATCGAAAAGATGTCCACGTGTGGTGAGATCCCACTTAACCAAAGTTTAGGAAAGCCCTAAGATTCCCTATAAGGCCGTGGCCTGCGCCACCATGTTTTTGATAGGTGCCTTTCTCCTGATCATGGCTGCCTCCTGCTGGCAGGTTACATCAGCAAAGTAGGCTCCAGGCCATGGCCCTTCTGATTGTTGGATTCCTGGTGTTCCTTCCCGGGTTCTACCACCTGCTCATCGCCTGCAAAGCACACCGAGGAAGCCAGGGCTACTCCTACCAAGACCTTCCGGACTGTGATGACTAAGCCCCCCACCGCAGCCACGAGGAGGCAGACGGGGCTGAGCACGGCAGGCAACTGGCAGAAGCTATGGAAACCTGTACCTAAGGATTAAGGAATCTGACAATTTTGTGGATACTTAGCAAAACTACGACCAGATTTTTAAAATTCATATCCAAATCTTGAGTTTATACTTAGACAAACAGGAAGCTAGGAACTGCTCTATTTTTATTTTCCTGGCTTTGGCCAAAATCCCTGATAAAATTTTCCACATGAATATGAAGACTAGCAATCTTCATTGTATAGGGAAATGAAAAAGTTATTCTGTAGAACAAAATGTTGCCTCTACCACCTTATTTTAGCTGAAAATTTCTTTTAAATAGTCCACATTGATAATTTTATCTTAAGGCAAATGGAAAAATGTAGTATGTCTTATTTCATATTACTAAGTAATTTATTTGGAAAATATCCAAGTATCTTATACACCATACTCATCTCTAACTTTGTAGTCTATGGAAGATCTTGGTAGTCACCTACCAATTTAAGAAAAATAAAAAGAGCATCACAGTTGTGTTGTGTGGAAGCTCCATGAGCTTTAGACTCAGACAAAACTGGTTTTAAATCCCAGATGCAAACTTTCTAGCGGTATAACCTTGGCCAATTATCTTAGTACTCTGGGATAGAGTTTTGGACCATAATTCTTACTGTCTGGGTTTCAGTAGGGATCAAATAAAGTTTCAACAACATGGCACATACATATTCCCCAAAGGGTTAATTTCTCACTGTAAAACAGGGTTCTGCAGAAGATTGCACTTAAAATGAACCACAAGTGACTTGCATCCTGTCACTTAGAGCTAACATAGACAAGTTGGCCACTCAAGGGAATTAGATTTCTAATCTGTAAAGTTAAAATCTCATTTTAAGTCAGGACACTGGGTTGTTTTTATTTGGATGAGCCTTTCGTCTTGAGTCCTGCATAGGACTCAAGGGCAGATCCAGGATGCTGAAGCTTATATAATTTGGAGGAGTCTCATAAAAAAAAGAATACAAAATTACAGGTTCAAAATTAAGTGCAAGACATGGCAAGAGGCCTGTACAGGGTTGAGCCCTGAAGCTTAAGTCACATTAGTTTCATGGTAAATCTGGCTGTGATAGAGGTGAAAGATCTAGAGAAGAGGACTGAATGTGGGATATGTCTGCAGTTAATCCAGATTAAAGGTAACAATTGATAAAGCAGCACGGTTTTCTAAAGTAAATGATATGATCCTATAAAAGGAAATACTTTTCTGAAGTGTTGATAAAGAATATAGACTTAGAGTTATAAAAGACAAAGAAAAGAGTGTATTTTCTGGAAAAAATACTGGCAATTCATAAAAAAGAAGATACTATCGAGTGTGTTATCCTTAGGATAAACAAAATGTACCCAAAATAAAAACAAAATTTGGTGGTCTTCCATGGGTATTATGTACCCAGATTCATAATGAATGGGAAAAATTATAAATGTTTAAATATAAGTTCAAGATCTATCAAATAGTGATAAATGAACAGGGATAATGTCAGTTGTAATTTACTTGGTTCCTGATAGCATCATCACATCCTCTCTCTTATTAGAAACTACAGAATATATGGAAGAGTTCATTGGAAAAGTAACTGGTAAGAAGTTCACCACAACTTCAATATGAAAAATTATTATTATTAAGAGACTTGGTCATGTAAAGGAAGTGCCTTTTGAATACATAGAAGTTCTTCTGTGCAATGTTAATGAAGGAAGGCCATTTTAGGAATCAAAGATCCAAATAAGGTCAATAGCGTTAACATTAGTCCAGAGATGAACTTGATCACAAGGAGAACAGTTAGATAAAGAGAAAAGGAATGTCAGAGTATCATACTATTGAAGATATTAAAAATCCATGCATTGTTTTAATTTCAGATATGCTATGCTTAGTGTGTATGTTAACCTTAACATATTAGTTAACTAAGTCATTTATCTAATAACTTGTTGAATTATAAATTATATACATTGGCTCTTCTTTTGTTATTCAATGTTTAGGCCAATTTCCTAGAACAACCTTTTGAAACCATTAGATTTCCAAGCAGTGCCTGACAACTGCCAAATCAGTTAACTGGCTTACCCAGCAAGTCAGTAGGCTGACTTGCAAGATGTGCTGGGAGAGAGTGAAAAGACTTGAGCAAAACCCTTCTCCAGAGAGAAAAACATTTCAAAGAAAATTCTAATATCTTGTCGAAGAAGGTCTTGTTTTTCTGTCTTTCCAAGAGTGTGGGCCACGGTGTCCATAACTTGCTTTGTAGTCTTCTCATTTTTAAAGATAGCCTATTCCACTATGGGGACCTCTTTGTCATCAGTCAGCTGCTTTTCAAGAAATGTGCTGATTTTTAACATAGTGCTTCTGAGGTTCTGAAATGTGTTAATTCGGTCACACGTGAATCTCATAATGAAGAGTCAATGTATATATCAGAGTAAAGGCCTGCAATGTAACTGGATGTGTGAATAAGGATTCCTTAGGCAGGTACCGCACAAAGATATAGTTGCTTTATTTTTAAAAAGAAATACAGAACAAACTAACATCAAACACGAATTTACCATTTATATTCAAGGTCAGATATGATGCCATGATCTATACCTTCTTCATATTGGAGACTGAATAATATGAATTAATAGTCATAGTCATGACTTTAAATACTGCAAAATGAATTCACATTTATATCATCAAATAAAGATTGATTATACTATGAAAATATAATTTGAGTTAATTTGAATTTCAGTTATTAGAAAACAGGTAACCCATAAACTGTCTCATTTATATAGGGTAACCAGCATTCTCCTTTAAGGTAATATTCTGCCTACTCACCTGGCCGTTTCATGACAGGGAAGAGCAAAACTTGGAAATTCCTTGTTTATTCTCCAAAATTCCAAGATTGGTTGACTCAGATGAAACACCTTTGCCCTCTAAGTATGAGTCTTGGGGTCTCCTGGCAGCCGATTGCTGTCTAACGTCACTTACACCCCGTCCCCACCCCGGTGTAAATGCATTGGCCCTCCCCTAGGGCGTGACTCGCCCCTCCCCACGCAACCTGAATCAAACTATCGGACGTTGAAACTCCTCGGCTCAGGGCCTTGGCTACTCCTTTGTGCTTCCGTTCCCCACCCTTTCTCGGGTTTCCTACCACCCTGGTCGTCTGCAGGTGGCATTGGCTGAGCTAGAAAGAGGAGCAGAGGCTCCACCCAATCACAAATCTAGGATTTGCATCTCTCCTGGTCTCCTCCCTAGAATCCTGGCAACTAGTGCGCTCTGTGGCCTCGCTTAGAGCGAGACTGCTGGGTTGCTATGGAGATGGGACGCTGCAACTCGCAAAGCAAGTGGGACCCAGAAAATCGCCTAGCCGACCTCAGCGAAGCGACTGTCCAGCCTTGCTTGCTTCCACATCAGCACACCCCTTTCATCCGTTTTTGTTTTTTGCTGGTTTTCTCCTGACACCTTCTATGGAAAACTCGACCTCCCTGAAGCAAGAAAAAGAAATACAAGAATCGGGGGGAGAAGGGCGGCCGTGGGAAGAAACGCCAGCAGCTTCTCCCCCAGATCCTAAGCCTGATTCATCCGAGACCGTGGAATCGGAGCAGGGGCCGGAAACTGGACCCCAGCCCGGAGGTAGCCCTCCTTGGAGCCCCCAGTCTAGAGGCAACACTCCTCTGGATGACCTCACGGGACTGGGCGCATCATCTCCACCTCCCGCTCCTCGGGGCCCCTCTTCCGCTCCTCCCCTGGCAGGACAGGACCTTGCGGCACCATGGCCGTCGGAAAAAACCACCAGTGGGACTCCTGAAGCGGGGACACCTGACTCCGACCCCTGGGAACAATCACCTGATAAAGGAGAACCAACTCCTCATCAAACATGCCAACCAGAGGGGAACGCCTTTCCACAGTTGCAGCAAACCAACGGTCACCCGTACGGACCAAAGGACGTGAGCTGTAACAATTCTAAACAAAAAGAGCCGAGCTCGGACATTTTTCAGGAGACAGACTCCAAAAACAACTACGGTCGGGTGGAGGTTGAGGCCGGGGCCTCTGAAGTGGCCCCCAGCATGCTTGAGATTGCCATTCAGAATGCGAAGGCTTACCTACTGAAGCCTAGTAGCAAGTCGGGCTTAAATCTGTAAGTCTTGGTGGGTCGGGTCGGGGGAGAAAGAGAAAGGTATGGCCAAGAGAAGGGGGTGTAGTACATCTGTGTGGGAGTGTTTCTGTGGGTGAATGGAAATGTGTTTGAAAACTCTGTATTAGTGAGTCAGTGACTTAATAACTTTGCATCACAAGACTCAAAATAGGTCATTGGTAGGGATTCTTCTGGCTTTTTAAAAGATCCTTGGCACACAGAAATGATAGAATCTTGAGTCTGACAGATACCATAAAGATAGTGGAGTCCAAGCCTCTCTTCAAGATGCTTGTAAAAAGTAACTGTCCACCAGTGATAGGGAGTGCATGGCTCTAATCTAAGCCTTCTAGCGCTTCTATGGCTTGGTTTTGAGTTCCCACCAGGCCCGTGCTAGGGTGACTAACTATCTCAGTTATCCTGAAACTCTCCTGATTTTGAGTACTGGAAGTTCTGCATCCCAAGAAATCCTTCAGTCCTGGGCAAACCAGGACAATTAGTCACTGTCATCTTAATGTCTGAAGAATAAATAATAATTAATATTTAATGTGTGAAATCTTTCACAAATCCCAAAATTGATAATTTAAGATATTATTTATAAATTACTCTTTTAAACTACAATTTACTTAAGCTTCAGGAATGTGTTCTGCTACTCAATAGTGGATTCTACTTGAATTTCTGATATAAACTTCTTGTCCTGAGTTAAATAATGAGCATGAATTTACAAACTTTGTTAGAAGTTCAAAGGAATTCATTGTAAATACTTGGGAGTTCACCAACTATTTAAAGTTGAATACAAAAAAACACAAAACTGGGAAATTTTTCTTTACTGAATTGTTTTATAACTGACATGAGTTAAATAGGCAAGTTTGTATTTCCAAATGCTAAGTCTCTGAGGTAATAAATGAATATCTTCTATAATATTTGCTATTATCTTTTAAGTACTTTAAAGCCTATAGTCAAAAACTACTTCCCAAAAAACTCTCCATCTCTTCTGGGCAGATCTTATGTGACAGCCATAAAAATATTTTTTGCTATAATTAAAACAATCTTTGATGAAGGTACAGAATCTGATATTGGTTTTCACATTGCTGAATAAAAAGCCTACAAGAAAGAACTGCTTCCTCCTTTTCTATGATTCTATTACAACAAATGATTTACCTTCCCAAACTGAAAAAGCTATAATTATGAATTAATATCTAATAAAATATTTCATTATTTGACAGTTATTTTCCAGTGTGGACTTCTTTAAAAAGTTGATAAGCAACAATATTTTTAGTCTGCAGGCTTCTCTGTTTCAATACTGAACAAATAAGAAAGCTTGAGAAAGTTTTAAACTTCTAGTAATAACATTTCTGTTCATTTACAAGAATAGGAATATTCTGTGAAAGAATGACATAGTCTTCATATATAATATTCTAAAATTGCCCTTAAAATTGGTTGCCCATATGACCTACATATTTTTCTTTGACATTCCTAAGATCCATTAGTTAAATACAAATATTAAAAAAAAAATAATAGCTAGGTCATTTAACAGAAAGTAGACAATTATTGAGCATCTATTTTGTTTTACTATAATATGGAACAAAATGTATTAAAATAGCATCAAATAAACAAAAACAAAAACCTGATTTTGGCTGTGTAAGAACCTAATGCAGTTGCTGAATGGGAAGTATTAATATATCACATACACAAATACATACCAGCATATCAGTGATCTCAGAAAGGCCCACTCTAAACTAAAGAAGAATGGTTTTCAAAGATGACTTGATGACAAAGTGGTTTTAAATTATTTCTTGAAAGAAATTATATATATGGGACACAGCAAGCACAGGATCTCAAGTACTATATGAAAGTGATTTTTAGTAGGTTTACCTTACTGGAGAAGAAGATATAGTCAAACTAATTATTATAAATGAAATTGGAGAGGTATCATGCATATCTATCAGAGAGGAAATTTATGCAAATTACCATTTTGGACAGAGCAGTTTCTATTTAACCTAAGAGCACACTGACAGACAAGTTCAGCTCTTAAATAGTAAATTCACATTGTAAATCAGGTATTTGAAAAAGCACACCCTAGCAGCTATATATAAAATGTAATGTATTAATAAGAGGTTAGAGGCAGTTTCACTAATTCAGTTATAAAATAAAAAGCTAGGGCAGTGTTTTTAATAGAACAAAAATATTATAGTGCATCACATTTTAATTAAGGTGAATAATCTTTTATACTTTTTCTGTCAGTTGTGTGTAGGGAGGAGTTGCAATATAAACTGTATTTCTTATAGGTCTAAAATGCTCTGAAGTAGATAACTGGCCTAGGAAACTAAACAGAGAACATATCTTTAAAAAGTCAACAGGATTTAGAAATCAAATTGGTTTCAGTGAAGATAAGGGAAGAGGGATGAAAAGAAAAGTTAAGGTAAAAAAATGAAAAATGTTCATGATGTAAAATATGTATCTCGCCATGTTTTCCTTTAATATATTAAACATTCATATCATAATGGAGTTATTTCCTAAGGAAAGGTTTAGACTAGGTTTTTCTGGCAGTGGTAACTTCTACAAGTTACTCTTAAGGGTTTATTCACTTAAAATTTCTGAAGCCTTTGAGTTGTTAAAGTTTCCTAAAAACCAGCTGAGTCTGTATGAAATGCTTCCTCACATGCTTTTGACATGGGCATTATCTGGAATATTCTCTTTTTGGGTAGATATGATCATCTTTCTAATATGCTGAGCAAGATCTTAGATGAGCGTCCTGAAAATGCTGTGGATATCATTGAAAACATTAGCCAAGATATGAAGATGGCACATTTTAGTAAAAAGCTTGATACACTCCAAAATGAGAATGAGATGCTTCCAACATATGAAATGGCAGAGAAGCAAAAAGCTCTTTTTCTCCAGGGAAATTTGGAAGGAGCTGACCAAGAACTGGAAGATGAAATAGTAAGTCACTGCTGTAATTTTGAATAGTTCAATCTTAGGGTTTGAAAAGAGGTGAGTGCGACTAAATTCATGTCAACTGTCTTTTACAGCTTGCTAAATAGTATTTTCAATGTCATTTCACACAACTCATTTCCATGTTTAGCGTTTATTTTTTCACACTGTGTCTTAGTATTTCATAGTTAGGCTTACTGTTTGTGGGCTTGAGTTATTGATATCAGAAGAAATGGTTTGTCTTTTATATTCCAAAGTGCCTGGTACAGATCTAGACCAAATAGCTGTTTCTGATTAAACAGTCGTTGAATGAATGAATTTATGTCAGATCATTAAAAATTAGGCTTTAAATTAAGTTGCAAAATTTTATCTTAGATTTTACTAGAAAAAATGGAATACTTCTATTGTCATTTGCATTCTCTTCCAAGTCAATTTCCTCATATTATGTCTTGATACTATGCATGTTACGTTAATGAGATAAAATGTTTCTTTTCTTCCTCAGAGACAAGTTGTTGAAAATATTTATAATGTTTGTGACAGAGATAAAAAGCTACCATTAGAAAATAAAGTTAGTTGTGTCATGGATATTTTAGCTACACATGTTTCTAAACAGTATCCAGCATGGTTTCCTAAATAAATGCCTACATGCTTATTATGATTTATGCTACTGAGGGATCTGTATACTCACTGCCCTTCCATGTTTTGTTACCAATAGACTATTGGTCTGTATACTGGCAAACTTGATGTTAAGAGTGATATATTTTCAGAAAAGGGCAGAGAGTTCCGTCAGGGAAAAGACAGAGGAGGGGTAAGGATCTGGATAGTAGGTATACCCTAATGGAGTTTGATCTAAATCTTGAAATCAATTTCATAAAAGTGGTGTAGAAAAAAAGTAGAGCTAATGCCAAGATGTTAAAAAATGAAACAGGAAGAAAAAAGCTTTCTTCAGAGATAAAACATTAATCACAGCATTTGTATTTCCAGGCAGCAAACTCTCTTCCAAATGTAATGGAGTCAGCTTTTTATTTTGAACAAGCCGGAGTTGGCTTGGGCACAGATGAGACTTACCGCATATTTCTTGCCCTCAAGCAGCTTACTGACACCCATCCGATCCAAAGATGCCGTTTCTGGGGCAAGATCTTGGGTCTGGAAATGAATTATATTGTAGCTGAAGTGGAATTTCGTGAAGGAGAAGATGAAGAGGACGTGGAAGAGGAAGAAGTAACTGAAGAGAGGGACAATGGAGACAGTGAAGGTGAAAGAGATGATGACGATGAATTACCAAGGTCCTTTTACAAGGCCCCACAGGCTATACCAAAGGAAGAAAGTAGAACAGGAGCCAACAAGTATGTCTATTTTGTCTGCAGTGAACCAGGAAAACCATGGGTGAAATTACCACCAGTTACACCAGCACAAATTGTTACCGCAAGAAAAATTAAGAAATTTTTCAGTGGGCAATTGGATACCCCCATTATAAGCTACCCACCTTTCCCAGGAAGTGAGAGTAATTACTTACGAGCACAAATTGCTAGAATTTCAGCAGGGACCCATGTCAGCCCTCTAGGATTCTATCAGCTTGGTGAAGAGGAAGGAGAGGAGGAGGAAGAGGTAGAGGGTGGGCGAGAGAACTTTGAAGAAAACCCTGATTTTGAAGGCATCCAAGTGACTGATTTAGTGGAATCCCTATCCAATTGGGTTCATCATGAACAGCATATTCTTCCTCAGGTAGGAGCTTTGCAATTCTCAATCTATCATCCAACCGGTCAATGTTTATTAAATACAATGCATAAATACATATCATACAAAGGCCTTTAGACTCTAAACAGAGAAAGAGACCATTAAAAAATCAAGTAAAAACCTACAGTACTATATAAATACTAAGTAGTACAGACCTGGGATCTTCAAACAGATTTTTACTTCCAAACAGGAATATATAAAGATAACTATTTCTATGGAGTATTTGACAAGTTATGTAAGGATTTAATTTATGTGTGTAGTGAAATTAATTTTTGTATGTTAAATATAGATGGTGCATTAATTTGGGAAACAGTTCTTTTGTTCTTTGTCTATAATAGATGGAGCTTTTATCCCAAGAAAAAAAGATTGTAGTAAAAACAAAAACAAGCCAATAGCATGAAATAGCAGTGATGTAACACAGTCTGCTTCGTGCTCTTAATAGCACTTCATATGTATTACTTCACTGAACCCTAGTAACTGTATTAAAAAACTAATAACCTATTTTACAGGTGAGAAAACTGAGGCAGAGAGTTTAGGAAATGTGAAAAAGGTAATATGGCTAATAAACAAAAGGGTCGATCAGATGTGAATAGGCAGAATGGATCCAATTTTTACTCGCTCTGCTCTACTGCCTCACCTGCAGGCAGAAAATCCTCATCACACTTTGACCTACATAGGAAATATTCTTAAGTATCTCTAGATCAGTGTTAGCTGGATGAGAAATTAAAACCCCACACCTCCATACCTGATCTTATCACTTTTTAATTTTTATTAATAACAGTATAGTACCGTACCTCTTTCTTATAAATTATTTATTATAAGTTAGTAAAAGTCAGTTACCTTTTTTTACTAAGGTATTGCTAATTTCAAAATGTAAATATTCTGCAATTTCAAGAAGTGAGAAGATTCTTAAAATACATGGTACACTTGTTTGTTTGAAAAAACCTAGATCAAAATTGCATTTGGTAAATGTACAGTGAATGAATAAACAAATGATTAATTTCCCACAAGTGGGACATTGTGCAGACAACTGCTTAAAGTCAAATAAGCATTCCGGTATTTTAACATCCTCATCGCAATATGCATACTCAGGGTCGCTGTAATTGGTTCAACCCTTTGCAAAAAAGTGAGGAGGAAGAAGACGACGACGAAGAAAAAGAAGGAAAAGAAGAGTCTGACTGTATAGAACAGGAAGTGGGGCCTCCTCTCTTGACACCCATCTCTGAAGATTTGGGTAACTTCACACAAACTATATAATATGCTATGTATGTATATATACCATATGTGTACATACTACATACAACGTGCTATGTGTTGATCGTATGTTATATATATATCTATGTACATATTGTGTGTATATATACTATATATACTACATACACCCACACACACATACTATAGTATATTGGTGGGGAATGAAGAATGTAGCTGGCCACAGCAGGTTAGAGACCTGCCACGCACGGAGGTAAACATAAGTTGGCTGTAGCTCCTACTGAAAAGCTGACAAGTTATGTATCGTTTTCATCTTGCCTTCTGCAGACAATAAACATGACATGATTATAGAGTGTATAAATGTCCAGATTTCATTGTTTCTCAATGTTCATAAAATTTCCTCCTAGTTTTATGTTAAGTTACTGATGTTTTAACTTTATTTCTTTGTCAAGTGTGCTTATTTTATGATTTATAAAAATAGCTTCTCTGTTACACAGTATATCCCTGTCTATTTAGGAGTTAAGCTTTTGAATTTCTCATTGGTATACAGAGATCCAGAATACACCACCTTGGACAACACAGCTATGCTCCAATGTCATTCCTCAATATGCTATTGCTGTTCTTAGATCCAATGTTTGGCCTGGAGCATATGCCTTTTGCAATGGCAAGTAAGTAACTGATTAAGTTCTGGAAAGTACAAGTTATCACTGGAATCTTAAGTTACTTTTAACTCATCTTTAGCATGTCAAGTTTGTGTGGCATAAAACTTATCTAAACATCTGTATTATACAGTAAAGCATCAAATTTAGAACATTAGAGTAATTTAGGCTTCTGAGTTTTAATCTGAATTATCTAGTTAATGAAGCTAATTTTCTTGTATAATTATTCAAACAATCGACTTATTTAATGAAGGTAATTCTAAGCGTTGTTTAGTTTAAATCTCACATATTTTTTTTAACATCTTGATAAAAGATAATTTACAATATGTACTATTTAGGCTGTCACTTTCAAGAGAATTAGTGTCAAGAGGTTACTGCATGTCCTTTTACTCTGTATCCAGAGCTTACACTTCCATTTGTCTTATGCTTCCAGTTCTTAACCAGTAACCCAGTGTCAGAATCTCCACTGAGTTGGAAAGCTGAGGTGCCAAACGTCAGAGTAGTCATTAAAGCAAAAAGCCACAAATGAAAATGTTCATTAAGCCTTTAATTACTGACTGTGATGGTATCAGCGAGAGAAAGCCAGTTGGCCCCCTGTTCCATTTTCCCCTACAGAGCGGCACACAGGTGGAAGGGCAGGTGAATCAGCACAGGGGTGGGGCTTATCTCACTGATGAGGGAGTATCCGACATAAGACGCAGTTTTACAGACCATGGGAAATGGGGAAGAGCTAAGGAAAAGTACTGGGTACTGAGAGTGGGGAAAGGTGTCTTTAAGGTTTCTCCCTTCTCTCCCCACACCCCTATAAGGAGGCCTTAGCAGAGGCACTTGAAAGACCTCTGCTGAAGATGTGAGATAAAGAGACCTAGGAGAGAAGGCACCTGGGCTAGGAACCCAAGTATGTGAAGGGTGTGGCAGGCCAGAAGGGCCTGTGAGCATCCTTGACTGCATTTCCCCTTAGAGAGTGCAGTGCACTACTGCACCAAGTCAGGTGTGGAGAGGGCGATTTCCCATGTGGCCTTCTGGGAAAAGCCTTGGCAACTGCCCGTGTAAGGGCCTGAAAAATCACACACTTTTTAAACCAAAAGCCCATCCCTCACCCAGTCAAGTTTGCTAGGCCGGAAACTTAAATTCCCTCTAACTTTAAGAAAGGTAGTAACTTTTTCATTTAGTTGTTTTGTTTTTCTGAAACTAATCAAATGCTCAAAGGCTATTGTCTGGGTGTGGGGTACATTTTGACAGGGTCTGGTCCTATGGTTTTCCTAACCAGCTTAAACAGTTTGGATCACAGAAGTTCCCTGTGGTAGAAGAATCATTTAGGGATATTTCATCTCTAACACATTTTAAATGTATTATTTTGAAATTATGGGGCTATGATACTTTGTCACTACAGAAATGGAGGGTCAACTTTTCATGCTGAAAAATTATATATTACCATCTTCTATTTTTTAATTTATAGAAAGTTTGAAAATCTCTACATAGGCTGGGGTCATAAGTATAGCCCAGACAGCTATACACCCCCAGCCGCACCACCAGTTTGTCAAGAATACCCCAGTGGACCAGAAATTAAAGAAATGGATGATCCAAGTGTGGAAGAGGAGCAGGCTTTAAGGGCTGCACAAGCAGCAGAGGTACTTTCAACAGAGGAAAATGAAGAAACTGAGGAAGATGATGATGATTACGACTGATATATATAAAGTTGGCCCCGTTTTGAGACTGATACCTACATACTCCTTACATGGGACTAATCATACACATTGAGTTTGTCCAACCTGCGGCCCACAGGCCACACGTGGCCCAGGACAGCTTTGGATGCAGCCCAACACAAATTTGTAAACTTTCTTAAAACATTAGGAAAAGTATGCACAGACCTTTGTTTTTTAACTCATCAGCTATTGTTAGTGTATTTTATGTGTGGCCCAGACAATTCTTTTTCCAACGCGGCCCCAGGAAGCCAAAAGGTTGGACATCCCAGAAACGTAAACTGGCAACTATTCACATGCAATGAAAATATCTTACACCACTGTTCCGATGGCTACAACTAGTGGAATATGTGCTTTTATGTTTATTTTCTCAAGTCTCAGTTTTAATTTCTAATGTGGCAAACATGAAAATATATAACCCACAAAAGCTTCTTGGGTATTTCTCAATATTTTTTGAGTGTCGAGGGGTATGAGGCCAAAAATATTGAAAAAGAGAGGGTTTACAATTAAATCACCTGCTCAGACTGTGGCAACACTCAAAATTTTAACCCTTTTACTTGTTACTTCTCATGTCTTCTTTTATCCTATAGACATTGGTTTGCTGATAGGGGAAAAATGGTTTGCAGAGATGGCTAGCTGGGATATCTAAAGACTTCAGACTAATATTTCTACCACTCCTTCACTAAAATTGTATTTTCACTCACTAAAAAAGTATTTAAAATCCCATATGTGCCAGGCGCCCTGAAACTAATGATGCAGTTTTCAGATCACTGATCTATATGAGGGCTGTCCAGAAAAAACCCAGCCATAAATGCCTCTATTTTTCATCTTACATGGCTGGATACTTTCCGGACAGCCCTTGTACTTTGACAGACAATGCTTATCAAAAAGAAGGTACATTTTTTTCAGCCTTGAACAGTTCAGGAAGCACTTCTAAGAGTGGAAAACTAAGGGAAGAAGAGTCCTAGTCAGCACCAGCCTTATTTTGGCAAAGGACATTATGCTGAAATGTTGAGAATGGTGAGAAATGAGCCTGAAGAGCTAAGCAGGGCCCAGACTGTGTGGGATGTCTGGATTTTATCTGTGAAACAATGAACAGGATTCAACTAGGAAGTGACAAATCACATTTGTATTGAACGTTTTGGCCTTGGTGTAGAAGACAGACTGACAGAAGATCAAGACAGGGCCACCAGGTAGGAGGTGATTACATTATCTAGGTAAGAGATAACGGTGACATGAAAAAGGATAACTGAATGGGGATATAAAGTAGAAACCTGGTTACCAGTCTGAAGGACATAATATTAGAAAGAATGGTTTCCAGAATTTTTCAAGTGGTAATATTATTTACCCTTGGAACGCAACTTTCAGTATTTGATGGAGTAACTAATATTTACACAACTTCATTCAAGTGCATTCTTGTTCATTCTTCATGATATAGTAGACACTTGCTGCTTTTCCTTTTTGTTATTTAATATCCATTTTCTTATCTACCCTGATTTCCTTCTGAGAAACTGCCTCTGTTCATGGCATAAGTCACGCCGATCAGATGTGCCCTCTCTGGAATCTGAATTTTGAGCAGAGACATTCTACCTCAGCTCCTAACCTGGTTCCTACTATAAATTACACCATATTCTAGCCTCCATAATTGCCCTGGTTCCAGCACAATTCCCTAGGTACCCACGGATTCTGTGAGCATCTCTGATAATTTTTCAATGAATTTCCTTCCGCTTAAATTGGCCAGAGTAGGGATTCTTTCTTGCAATTTTACACATCCAACACCTATCTGAAAGTTTCTTTTCTACAGGACACATTAAATACCAGGCTCTAAATCGTAGTTACATGGGTAAGAGTGTGAATGTTTAACAAAAGCAAACACTTTATTTTAGAGCAATACCTGTTAAATATTAAGGTTACTTCTAAGTGGTAAGAAGGGGATTTCATTATCTGTCTTTTACAAAAGAAAGCAGAATGCTTCATTGGTAAGAGCTTGGAAATGAGGCAGCCTGGGTTCTACCCTGGATTAGGATAATTTTCCCAGGCAAATTACTAATCTTGAGGAGTTTCAGTTTCCTTATTACATGGCTAGTAATAGTACTCTCACGGAACTATTTTGAAGATTAATTAATACATGAAAAATACTAAGAATACCTAACACAAGGACTCAATAAATATTACATATGGCAATAATATAAAACCAGTTTCTGAAACATGCATAAGAAAATACAAAACCCACAATGAAAACAAGATGTTGAAATAATTACTAAACAATGAAGCACTAAAGGTATAACTTAAGACACTTTAGAAACTAAAAGTTGAGTATTTAGAGAATTCACAGATTCATAAGTTGTATTAAAGAGTTTAATATCAGAATTTGGAAAATAAAAATCCACAATCACTGAAATGCTTACTTCTTCAGGGGATCTTTTCAGCTGTAAAGACTTGAGAAGCTTGTCTCCTGGCCTTGAAAAGGAATGAAAAAAATTGTTAACTGTAAGGAACAAATCAATTAATAAGAATACACATTATCATTCTAATATTAAAACAAAATCTGGAAATTTTCCAAGATAATGAAAATTCTTTAAGCAAAATCACAACTCTGAATTTAGGAAATTAGGAATAAATGTTTTTAAAGCCAACCCATAAAATAATTAAATAAAATTCCAGATTAAACACAAAACAGAAAGAAGTAAAAAGAAAATATCCTTTTTTATGGACTAATGAGTCAAAAGGAAAAATGCTGGGTCCAAGTCATAGAGAGAGACAGGTCAAAACAGAGTGGGAGAAATAGAGAAGACTATGGACAGAAAAACTTTAAGAAAACCATCAGCTTCATTATGGCCTTAAAAAATTAAACTTTAAAAAAGCTTCAACTTTTGTAGTATTTTTACAGCTTGAGTTACAAATCAAGGCATATCATACCTAGCTAAATCAAGTTCAGAGGACAAGGATTACACAATGGAAAACAAAGAATGCAATGACGTAATTTAACTACGTATCAAAATGTGAAAAGAAATGAAGAACATGACTATTAAGTAGATTTGTATTTATTATTTCACTGAATTTGTTGAGATATTTTGTAAAATAAGTGCTCCAACATCCAGAATGGAGATTGGAATTAATACTCAAAAAAAATATACGGAAGAAATGTCTTAAAGTAATTATAAGAATGTTGTAAGAATTAAAAAAAATTTCTTTTGAAAAACTGATAGCTCTCCTTGAATGACGGCTGCATGATTATTAAACTATTATAATTAATTTAAATCCTGAATATGATGAATAAAACATAAAATGAATTTATAGCTATTTACATTTTGGGATACTTTAAAATACCAAGTTTGTTCTGCAAGTCCAATTAAAATTGTAATTATCACTTAGGAGGAGAAAAACATTTTAAAAATGAGCTATGGAAGCATAAAGTAAAATCATTATTTTGCCCTCATTTAAAGCTGCAGATTTCTATTTGATGATATGCAGAAAAATATCCAATCAGCCCATGTGCACAACATAAAGCCTCAGAAACCACAAGAATCACATTTCATAAACAATAATTATAAAAATGCTATGAAATAGGTTTTCTGGGGTTAAGTTTGGTTTTCTTACATATGTTGCCATTTTCATCATTCACCTAACATGAAAAATTAAATTATTTTTTATAAAATTATGTATTATTATGTATTTTTATGAAGCTGAGGAACATATTTGAAAGTAGTTAGGTATTATTTGAAATTTAATGATGTCCATTCCAGAAATTAAAAGATATAAAAACTAAATATCTTTGCCAACTTAATGAAAAAGAATAAGGTGCTAGGAGACAGAAAGGGAAAATATAGATTTTTAACTAAAAACTATAAACTTTAAAGTTCAACTCGTTTAAGCATCACTTAAGTTTTTAGTTACTCACAACTTTCTCCTCTGAAGTAAGAACACCCTCTACTGCCACTATCTGGTATTGCTTATGTTTTAAATTTCCCACAAATTTCCGAAGTTGCTTGAGACTGCTAGCCTCCACGTCTTGCTTTAATAGTTTCTGCATTTCTTGAGAAGGACATCCAGGATCAAATATTAGCAAACATAATGTTCGGTTTTTTCTCTCCTCAATTCCAACAATTGTTCGACTATGTCCTGTCAAAAAATAAAATAGCTCTCTATAATCTATCTACAGCCATAAGTAATGATTACACATGTGCAAACACTATATAGTCTCTCTGTGTACACAGTGTGTGTTCAAATACGTGTTTAGAATATAAATACAGTCAGTCCCTCTGACATGAAGGTGTCTGAGATCTGTCTCACTCCTAAGAACACAAGAATATTTAGTTCTATTTCCTAACCTTCAGTTTTATTTTGTTCAATTTTAAGTGTCTAAAGGCTTCATTTTAAAAATTCTACTACTACTGTGCCATATATTTCAGTCGTTCTTTCCTAATTCCTTATTATTCAAATTAACGTCAAATGAAAGAACTTTAAATTTACCTACCACAGAACAAAACTCCCGTTATCCCAAAAGGTAAGCAAAGGTAAATTTATACACACATACGAGCATTTCAATGGAGAGGGCTTAACCTTTATAGCTTGCATTCCTACATGACGAAATTCCTAACATTTACTTTTCCTTATTCTTGTCAATCCAAATCATCCATTCAACAAAATTTATCAAATATGTATGAGGGCTGTACAGAAAGTATCCAGTCATTTAATATGAAAGACAGAGGTGTTTTTTCCAGACAGCCCTTGTATATGCCAGGCACTATTCCAAGCAGTTAGTGATAGAAAAGCAAGCCAAACAAACATTCCTGCTTTCATGGAGCTTATATTCTAGTAGGAAGAAACACTCTATAAATAAGATAAGCAAAGTGCATTATTGTGTTAGATTAAAACAAAAAACAAAGCAGAGAAGAGGGATAAGAAATGCCAGTGGTGGGAGATGGTGATAAGATGAAATTTTAAATAAGATAATCAAGAAAGGCCTCACTGAAGTGACACAAGGGTAAAGACCTGAGAAAAGTAAAGGATGAACAATAAAGAAAGTGAAACAGATGGTCTTGAAGATGCCAGGGATATCACCTTTCATTACCCAAAAATGTATTATAATTAAAATGTAGCTATGAAATCAGACAGACTATAATCACAATATTCCCCTCCTCTCCACTATTAGAATAACCTGTTCTAAAGCAAAAGCCAATTAGTTGTCTTACAAAGATATTTTTTGTAAGTTGAAGTTATTATCTATGTGTTATACCAACCTTGATGCTGAAGATAAATAGGAGGTTTGGATGTACACACTACTTTTGGACTCCCATCCCTCTCTGAAGAATAATAATTTAATATCCATTCAAATAAGCGAGGGTGTGTACCCAAAGGACCAGTTGGCTTGTGAAAATCAATAATATGACATCTAGAAAAAATTGACAAGATGGATTACATACAGAATATTATAAAATATATTTTCATCAGGAGAGTTATCAAATACAAAAAATGCTTAGCTTAGAACTAATTTTATCTTATCATTATCTTCCTAAGAAAAGACAAAATAAATACAAATTTTATTATTTATCTAGAAAATTGTCATTTTATGAGGAAATCATTATTTAAATGACTTCATAAGTTTGATAACTGATCTAAAAGTAACATTTTCTGACATAAAATCTGCATGAATAGTGAGGATCATACTTGATTTTTAAAAGTCATCTACATATAACCTGAGACTTAACTTTTACTTTAAAGCCTCTAAACCTGACAATCAATTAGAAGCCGTCTTCTAATTTTAATTCCTCTACAGTTACTAACATTTATCAAAAATCTCCTAAATATTTTTCCTGTCAGTTCTCTCAAATTCCAATAATAGACAAGAAAAGAATGCCTGTACAAATAAAAGAAAAGCCTGTATCTCCATCTAAACATCTAAACCAGGCCTGGCAGTATGGTTTCCACAAGAGGAAGTTAACCTTAAACAGACAAAATTATTTTAACCAGAAGTACTGTTTATACTCTTCAACACCTATTTTTAAAAGGTCACATAATAAAGAAAAGTAATTAAAAGTTTATTTTCACTTGAAAGTATAGTGCAGATACCCTGTTCTTGTCTTTCTTGGCAATAAAATCCCCAAATACATCCAAATTGTAATGGTTGCTATCTTTAGACTCAGGAAGTTTAATGTTGATAACTTTCAAACTGATTACTACTGAGTTTTAAATGTTGAAATGAACATTTAAATAGTACAAAAATAGTACAAAAAGTTGACAATGCACTTAGAATTGTATGCCTGAAACCTATGTAATCCTTGCTAACAGATTTCACCCCAGTAAGTCTAACAATAAAAATAAACTTAAAAATTTAAAAATAAAAACAAAAAAACAAACATAAATGGAAATAGAGTTATGAAGCTTAAGGCAAACTTTCTATTCCCATGATTGAATCAGTATTACTATCGAGAAGATGCCACCTGATTTTCATTCCTGTATGCCTAAGTTATTCATTTTCTCTGAAAGTTTTTAGGAAGTTAATGAAGAAAGTACGCAAACAGAAGAGAGTAATCCAAAATAAAGACAAGGAATCCAGGAAAAATCCAGTCTCAAATTCAAGGAAACAAAGAAGAAATGCTACATGATTATTGCTGCGGAGGGGATCTAGAAGGAAAGTAATCTAGACTGGAGCAAAGACGACAGATGGCTTCAAGGAGGTATCCAGGAATAAGGAATGTCTCAAATTACAGTGGAGTGTTTAGAATAACTTGAGACCCTAAAGCAGTTGAACAGTAAAAGGGAAAAGGAAAGGCAATTCTTAACTTGAAAAATTTTTTTTTTAAGATTTTCAGTGAAAATAAAATCAGCAACGAATAATACTTACAGTCATGATGGAAATCTGCCTTTAACTTAATAAAAACTGAGATTCAACGGTGATAGAGGATTGAGGGTGGTAAACAGGTGGGAGATGTAAGAAGAATGCACTGAACAATGTCTAAAACTGATAAACCAAGAAAAAGCTATGAAAGCATATTATTTAAAACCAATGGAAGTTACAGCTGCCTCTGAGAGAAAGGACTTGAGAACAGAGAGGAGCATGAGATAGATTATGAGTTGCTGATTTTCATTATAAGTCTTTCAGTGCCACTTAAAATTTTATTGTTTTGATAGAAAACGAACAACAAAATAAAACCTCCCAGATATGACAAAAATATTAACTAGGCTTTTTAGGTACATACTTCACCCTTAGGGAGGTCAGAAGTGTATATACTTCACATGCTCCAATCCAGGCCTTTGTTCCCTGTAACTTGTGATTAAGTTGAGAGGCACCTTGAGGATCAAAACCTTCCTTCCATGCATCTTCAATCATAGACTGAATTCTTGGAATACAGGGAACTGACATACCTAAAATCATACAAGAGAACAAGTTACATGGCAGCTACTAAAGTGCTGAATAATATCATTTAGCAGTACACACCATATACTCAAGAATCTAGAGGAACCTACAACACGGCTTTTAGTGTATGTACTGCCGAAGCGAGTACAACAACCCAGCTTTTAAAATCGTTATTCCTGATGTCTTCCATTGTATCAGTTTCTCTTACCCCAACCAGAATTAGTATTTTTAATGCAAGCATCTATCAAAATATCTCTTCATTAAAGCTATTAATTGTGCCTACTACATATAAATTCATTCCATATCATATGTACTTTATCAAATAACAAGTTCAAAGTATTGTATTTCCCCTACCTTTCAAGCAATCATCATAAGCACCATCTTGTAATAATGATGAAAGTAGCATTTGGAAATTTCTGTAACCACAACCCCAACCTTTGTCACCAAAAGATGACTGAAAGTGATCCACCACTGTAGAAAGCCACACATGCCTGACGTCCGTGGCAGCATTCTGATAATACCTATAAAGTGCTTCAATAATTCCTAAAGCAGAAAAAAGATTTAGAAAAGAGGTTTAGAAGACAGAAGGATCAGTTATTTTTCTATGGCTGTCTAAAATATTTCTCATATCAATCAGCATCACAACTAAATCCTGTCAATTCTGTCTTATCTTTTTACTGATATAACCTTTGTTCATGTCTTACTTTACCACTACATCAATTACTTAAACAATGGCACATTAAAAAAATTGGGGAGCAAGGCAAATGTGAATGAATGAATACTATAGAGCTGGACCAATTACTAGCTATATAACCTTACCTTGAGCAAGTACTTTAATCTAAATCACAATGACCTCATTCAGAAAAATGTACCAGTACATAAGAGAATGTTTGTTTTGAGAGTTAAATGATACCCTATTAAAGTATATATATAAATTTTATTGTCTACAACTGTTCTGAACAATATGGTAGCCACTATCTACTACATGTATGTGGCTATTGAGCACTTGAAATGTGGCTTGTCCACAGTGAGATGTTCTATAAAGTATAAAACACATGTTGAATTTTAAAGAATGTACAAAGACTGCAAAGTGTTTCAATATTGAAAAACTTTTTAGTCACGTTGTTCACATTAATTTTTGTGTGTGCCATATGGCAGCTTCCTAGTTCATCAATAATTTTTGCTGACCAGATGCTAAATTCAGTTACTTCTAGCTGCAGGAAGAATGGCCTCAACTTAAAAATCATGATTTTGATGTCTACGTACTCACCAGAAGTTTTTGTTTTTCCATCATCAATACCAACAGCTAATGACTCCATCATATCAGCTTTTCTTCTGTGAAATTCAGATGGATGCATTCTTCCCCTGTTAACTTCTCTCTCCATATTTCGTAGCTGCTGTTGTTTGTATCCTCCAGAGTTATCTAAACCGTACTGTCGCTAATGAACATAAAAACAAATTACTTAATTTTTATGTCCTTTTACTTCAATGAGGAAACAAACTTACCACAATTTTACTTATCTGGAAATGCATTCTGAAACACTCTGGTTTACAGACTTTTATACAAGGTAACAAAGATTTTTATAGAAAATACATCATACACACACACACACAAAATCCAAGTTTGTTTTACTTGTAGAACAGAAAGCAGGGAATCCTGTCTTCCTTCTAAAAGTCCTGTGATTGGTACATGAGTTCTGAGCACACCGCTGAGTTTTCCAAGGAAAACTGTCAGTATTGTTATTTGGTCCCCAGGCTGAAGTACTAAATCCTACCTAATCCATAATTCCTCAGGCATTCATTCCACATAGTACAATAAATTAACTATGCTTTTACACAATGAACACAGACTCTCAAACAATATATATAACACAGCTTAGGTGGACAAGTTTCTGAGATCTAAACAACTAACTTGCAAAGTTATATAACAAATTCCCTTTAATACTAGAAACTTTTTGTACTGTTAATGTTCAAAATTACACAAGGGAGGGGGTTCCCTGGTGGTATAGTGGCTAGGCTTCAGCACTCTCGACGCCGCGGCCTGGGTTTGATTCCCAGCCAGAGGGCCCCTCGACCCCCCCAAAAGAAAAAAGAACAGAAAATAAAATTATATAAGGCAAGGAGACTTAGGAAAAGCCAACTTTCTTTTTTCCTCTGAATTCTAGTGGGAAAATATTAATATTTTACAAGTAAATGAATCACCAATGAGAAAAATTGCCTAACTTAGGTATTCCAAAGTGAGAATCAGATATACTTACACATTGCCATGTGTGAGATGTCTGAGAAAAAAGTTCGAGTTTGAGAAAACTGTGATATGCACAATGCACATAAGTATATAAAAGAATGTGAGAAGTCCTGAAGTACTTAACCTATTTAACTGAACACTTTCAAACCTATTCAGTCATAAATCTTTTTATTTATACATTACCCTATTAGCACATAGAAAAAGAACACTTAAAAACTCCATGAGCGTTTTTAGCACAGAAGACACCATAGCCCACAGTGAATTAGGATGGAAAAAAGTAGAAAAAATTTATTAAAAATTTAAATGCATTCACAACATAATAGCTACTGCAGTTTAGTTCAACAGATACCATCACCCACCTAAGATAAATGAAGTGTCAAATATCACCAAAAAGCATTTTCCATTAAAAATGGTTCTTTCTAAATATCTGAATTACAATCACTATAAGAGTTTAAGACTCAGGAGACATTAATTCTAAGATTCTTTTTTAAGTAGCTAAACAAATACTTAAATTCTGAGTCTCAGTTTCCTGATTTGCCCCATTAATTTAACATAAGTTTGTATCCAGGCTTTAACATTTAATGCTGCCTGATCCTGAGCAAGTTAAGCTACTTAAGCACTCTAGCCTTCATTTCTTCATCTGTAAAAAAATAAAAGTCTAAAATAACTTCTTCATGGAGGGGGGGGGGAAGCTTAGTATAAGGTGATGGAAAGAGAAGTCACATTAGGTGGTGAACTTATTATACATCAAGCTGACAATGCACTGTAGAATTGTACGCCTAAAACCTATGTAATCCTTGCTAACAGATGTCACCCCAATAAGTCTAACAATAAAAATGAATTTAAAAAAAAAGATTTTGAGATACTGTGTATTAAGTGCTTAGCACAGTGCATAACCAGGATGAGTACCTATAAATGGTGACTGTTACAAGCTATAAAATATCTATGTAAAAAATATTTTGTATAATAACAAAGAAAAAAATAGGCTGAAGCTTTGACAGCATGCTTCCAAAATAAGAACTCTACCAAATCAAAATATTATAAATTGTTATTAATCTATATACCTGCAGCTTCCGAAATTCTTCCATTTCTTGTCTTGATTCTTCAGATCTCCTCTTTCTGTCTTCTTCTTGTTGAAGCTGGTGAGCCAATTCTAGATCTCTAGAACATTGGACTCTATCCATGTCTATTAAATGTTTTTAATGTTTAGAATAAAATAACTATTGAAATAAAAGCTTACTTATTATATGTAAATACATATTTTAAAAATGGAATAAATGGTATTATTTTGCCATTTATTCATGACTATGATGTCATGGAAACAATGAATATAAACTGCTTCTGTAAGGGTGTAATCATTTAAGTCACTAAAACTCACTGAGTATTTAGGCTGTAACAAGTACTTTTTATTATCTCACTTGGATCCTTATCATAACCTTAGGAAGTTAGGTACTATTATCTACTGAAGAAATCAGAACTTATGAGAAATTAAGTAACACCCCTCAATGGTGTTCCTCATTACCACAAATTAGGCAGTGTGGTTTTTTAAAAGAAATGCTGAAGGGAAGGGGGGGCAATAAAGAGCATAAAAATATTTGCGAAGTACAGGTATTAGGTCATAACTTAATTAAAGTCTGGTCCCAAACAAATAGTACAACTCTGCAACATCTTGCCCTCTTTCCTCCCTACCCAGTGTCCTGTAGATCCATTAGCCAGTGGGTTTTGGCCAGTATTTGGTCTCCTTGACCTCCCAATTTGATGGTTTAATTATGTATTCTTTCTTTACTTTCAAATCTCTCAGCCTCTACTGCATCTTCCTATTTGGTCCCCACTTCCATTGTTGGAGATAGGCAATTCACAACTGATTTTTAGTGTACTTCTGAGACTATGTACAAAGATATACCCAGACCATATCTTTCTCTTATTACTCACTATAGACTTACAGAAAAATTTACGTACCCATACAAAGCCTATCATAAATAAAATAAGAATTATCAGACATTCAGCTTCAGAGGGTCATTTTTCCACAGTGGTTAGTAGAGAATCAACAGAGTAGACTTCCGTTTTTGCTACAGTGATTCTTATCTTCGAATTTTGCTGAATGAACAGGTAATGCTGTCCATGGAGATCACTGATTGCTACCAGAACCATTGGCACTGGACACAAAAGACCCTAATATTAACAGGCAATATATGTTGTATTTTAAGGAACTGAAATCCAGTAGAACAATTGGTTTTTTTTAGGGTCTGCTTTATATTTTTTCAGTGGGATTGTGAGACTTAACATAGGATCTTTCCACTTCTAAGGTGCCATAATCATTAATCATTAAATAATGCCACACTAAAAATTAGGGGACAGAGGAAAACTTTATTATAAAGTCACATAAAATTAGTAAGTGGTAATATATAAGCTGGGCAAGCAGTAAGAAAGGCACGTTGTTCACATTAATTTTTGTATGTGTTATGTGGTAACTTCCTAGTTGATCAACAATTTTTGCTGACTAGATGCTAAATTCAGTTACTTTTAGCTGCTGAAAGAATGGCCTCAACTTAAAAATCAAAAAGATTTTTAAAACTGCACAATATTTCATTGTCTTCTTTATACTGGTGCCCTGGGGCAAAACCCTGGGTGCACATGTACATCTCTAGTTCAATTGTTGGTCACAATAGTTTTTCTTCCACAATGTGTCTACGAAACGATTTCTAAAAAACTTTAAGCTAGATGATTAGAAATTCTTGTGTTTGTGTGTGTGTGTGTGTGTGTGTGTGTGTGTGTGTGGTTGTGGTTCTCTGACCGAGAATCGAGCCCAATTAGAAATTCCTTAAAGGTACAGATTTATTTTTAACCAGTATGCCTTTTTTCCATATATATCACTAATCTAAAAATTAGATATGTGTCCTAGTAAGTAGAAATTAAGCCATAACATTCTTAGTTTTAAACATATAAACATACCTTGTCCAAAGCTGCTTTCTTCCAAATGCAAGTCAACGTGTTCCTGGAGAATATGGTAATTTGTACAGACGAGTCCACAAATTGGGCAGTCATACAGTGGCTGATCACAGTCTGTATTAGAGATATATTATAATTCAATTGGCTTAATTTTTAAAACTCACCAAGACAAAATTGGAACCAACTCTACACTTTGGTTTGTCATGGAGTCAGCAAAGCAGCCTACAACTAAGTTCCTAAATGCCACTTTCGACTAATTTAAAAAGAAACTCAGTTTTTACTTTTATTTGATGGTGAAATTGGTTACTTTTGTATTTTATAGAGGGAAAAATAAGATTTTTTTTTTAACCTTCATACATACAAGCAAAAATACTTTTCATGCTGTGAATCTTCAAAAATTAATAGAATTAACATCATAAAAAAAAAGAAATGCTAGAGATTAAATACCACCAGAAATGTTTGATGGGCTCATTAGCAGCCTGGACATGGCTAAAGAAAGAATGTATGAGATTGAAAATATGACAAGAGATATTTCCCAAACTGAAAAGAGAAAAATGATAACAGAAACAAATAAACAAAACCCCCAATAACAACAACAATGAAAGAAACTCCCAGCAAACCTAAAATGGAGTGAAGTTCTTTAACTTGATAAAGAATATCTATAAAAAGCCTACAGCTAACACCACAGTTAATGGTGAAAAAACATGAGAAAAAATATAAAATTCTGATAAAGGAAATAAAAGAACAACTGAATAAAGGGGGAAATATGTCTTCTTCACTATAAGGAAGTATCAATATTGTCAAGATGTCAGTTCTTCCCAACTTGATTTATAGACTCAATGCAATCCCAATCAAAATTTCAACAAGTTATTTTGTGGATATTGTCAAACTGATCCTAAAGTTTATATGCAGAGGCAAAAGATCCACAACAGGGAAGCAGAACAAAGTCAGAGGACTGACACTTCCTAATTTCAACTACAGAGCTACAGTATCAAGAGAATGTGATACTGGAAAAAGAACAAATAGATTAATGGAACAGCACAGAGTCCAGGAATCAACCCACAGGAGAACAGTCAACAAATGCATGACGAAAAAGTAGAGGCATTACAATGGAGCACAAACTGTCTTTTCAACAAATGGTGCTGAAACATCTGGACACCAGCATGCAAAGAAAATGAATCTAGACACAGACCTTATTATACCCTTCACAAAATTAACTTGAAAATGGATCATAGACCTAAATGTAATATGCAAAAAAAAAACTATAAATTCCTAGAAAATAGGAGAAAATTTAGATGACCTTGGGTATTCTAATGATTTAAGATACACCACCAAAGACATGCTCAATATACAAAATAATTGATAAGGTAGAACTTCATTAAAATAAAAAAAAACTGTTCTGCAATAGACAATGACAAGAAAATGAGAAGACAAACCACAGCATGGGGGAAAATATTTGCAAAAGACTCGAAAATATTTGCAAAAGACTTATGTGATAAAGATCTGTTAACCAAATTATACAAAGAATTCTTAAAAATTAATAATAAGAAAAGCAAAAAAAAGATTAAAATATGGGCCAAAGACCCTCACAGACACCTCACCAAAGAAGACATACAGATGATAAGTTATCATATGAAAAGATGTTCATTATATGTTATATGTTCATTATATTATATTAAATTAAAACAAGATACCACCACATACATATTAGAATGGCCAAAATCCGGAACACTAACACCACCAAATGCTAAAAAGCACGTGGAGCAACAGGAATTCTCATTCATTGCTGGTGGCCTTGC
Organism: Lyroderma lyra; assembly: GCA_004026885.1. Classification (NCBI taxonomy): domain Eukaryota; kingdom Metazoa; phylum Chordata; class Mammalia; order Chiroptera; family Megadermatidae; genus Lyroderma; species Lyroderma lyra. The sequence goes on from PVJL010004840.1 coordinate 55,710, forward strand.
ACAATGGTACAGACACTTTGGAAGAGTTTGGCAGTTTCTTATAAAACTAAACACACTATTACCATACAGTCAATAATCATGCTCCATGGTATTTACCCAAATAAACTGAAAACTTCTGTCTACATGAAAACTTGCACAAAGATGTTTATAGTAGCTTTATTTATAACTGCCAAAACTTGGAAGCAACTAAGATGTCCTTCAACAGGCAAATGGATAAACTGTGGTGCATCCAGACAACTGAATATTATCCAACACTAAAAAGAAATGAGCTATCAAGCCATGAGAAGACATGGAGAAAACTTAAACACATATTAGTAAGTGAGAGAAACCAATCTGAAAAAGCTATATACTATATGATTTCAATTACATGATATTCTGGAAAAGGCAAAACTAGGAGGACAGTAAAAAGATCAATGATTGCCATTGGTTGGGGAGAGGAAGTGATGAAGAGGTGGAGCAGAGGATTTTTATGGCAGTGTAACTATTCTGTAGGGTACTACAATGATGGGTACATGTCATTATACAGTTGTCAAAACCCACAGAATATACACCACCAGGAGTGAACCTGAATTTAAACTATAAATGTAGAGTGATATCATTGTGTTAATGTAGATTCATTGACTGTAACAAATGTTATCACTTGGTACAGGATGCTGATAGCAGAGAAGGCTGTGAGTCTATGAGGAAAGGGGGCAGATGGGTACTTTCTGTTCAGTTTTGCTGTGAGCCTGAAATTCCTCTAAAAACCAACATTTATGAATTAAAAAATTAATCTAGACACTTTTTTCTCACCTTTTACAAAAATTAATTCAAATGAATCACAGACTTCAATGTAAAACTCAAAAACTATAAAACTAATATAAGAAAGGTGACCTTGGGTTTGGTGATGAGTTTTTAGATAAAACACCAAAAGCACAATCCATGAAAGATTATCAAATAAGTTGCACTTCATTACAAATAAAAACTGCTGTTAAGAGAATGAAAAGATAACCCCAGACTGGGAAAAAATATTTGCAAAACACACATCGGATAAAGGATTTGTATCCAAAGTATACAAATTATCTTAAAACTCAACAGTAAGAAAAAGATAAAATCCTAAATGTGTATGCACAAACAACAGAGGAGCCTCAAAAATACATGAAACAAAACCTGATAGAGCTGAAAGAAAAAAATAGATGAATATGCAATTATCCTTGAGGGCTTCAACAATCCCTTTTCAAACACTGGGAGAACTGCTACACAGAAAATTAGCAAGGATATAGAAGATCTGAACACAATTTTAAAAATGATCTAACTGATATAGAATACTCCACCCAACAACAGCAGAATACACTACCCCCCACCCCAAGTATGCATGGAACTTGTTGTACTAAGGTAGATCATATACCATACCTAGGGCCATAAAAAAAGTTTCAACAGATTTTAAAGAACTGAAATCACAGAGTGTATTTTCTGATCATAACAGAATCAAACTAGAACTCAGTGACAGAAAAATCACAGTCTGAGATAGTCCAGATGGCTTTGGGTTGGTGGTAAATAAAAGGACACCCTCTGGGAACTGGACCGAGTGCATTTCTCCTCAAAAACATTATGAAACTACTCTCAGTGTTGCTGACACATGTATTACTTGCATCAAAATTCTCTTAAACTGAGCCTACTGTTACTTACTACATAAAAGGAATAGTTTACCTTCTAATGGAGTGTCTAAAAGATTGGCATGCTTTGTTCTCACATGAGTTTCCATATCTTGATTGCAATCTTCTATTTTTCCACAGAATGGATAATTGGGAAGATACATTGTTTCATAAACTGAGCCTTTTATTTTGGATAGATCACGATGTTTTTCCTTACTTTTCAGCAATTTTCTGGATTCAGTTAAGTTCTCTGAATTAAAGGTTCTATGTTTTAAAGTACCATCCTTAGGCAGGCATTGAGCTGAAATTTTCAGATGAGTAGATGCACAAGCTGAATGAATACTTGAATCAACTTCCATTCTACACTGTAGGGTATTGTCCTTTGCATTATCTGAAGTTCCATACTGCATTGTGTTGATCCTCTCAAAGTTTCTTTCTAGTTCATTTTGCTCAAAATGAGCAGTTTCAATATGAAAACACATTTCGTCATAATTCACACCTGACAACTTGCAAAATGGACATATGACTTCATTTTCCATGTGAACGATTAGGAGGTGAGCCTTCATGTCTGGTTCTGAGGTAACTGTTTCACCACAAATATCGCAAGAAAGCATGTTATATAAGGTAGCTAGAAAAGAACACAATATTATTTTAAGTAGAAAGTAAGATTTGGAGAAAACGAAAATGCATTTTATGAAATTATTTGGAACGATTTATTTAAAACTGGTTTTGATGAAGAAGTTTTCAACATACCTACTGATCCTCAAATATACAAACTTATTTATAAATCTCAACCAAAATTTCACTACTGTATTTCAAATTTATGGTTTCAAATAAAACAAAGGAGTTAATAATGCAAATTAAAATAAATAATTTTTTAAATATTTGAAAAAGTGTGTCTGGTTTGAGGTAGGAAAAAAGTAACATTTATAAAATTGCCCAGGTAAGAAAAATCAGGTAAGAGAAAACAAAGAGAAGTTTTATCAACTAATGTATCTAAATATAGAACCTTAAAGTTGTTAATGATGGACGGGGTAAATAAACACATAACAATAGCAGTTAACAGTTAACGAGCTTTAAACATATAAAACTAATTTAAATACCATTATGATCCTATATGGAGAAAACCCTGGCTCAGACATGCCACCAATGGCAGAAAGTGGTTAGCTAAAATGTTAACCAAGTCAGACTCCAGAGACTATACTTTCAACCCCCAAAATAGAAGCAGAGTGAGCATAGTAGAAGAGAGCACTGATTCCAAAGTTAAGATGACTGGATTATCATCTCAGGTTTCATAGTTTTAGGTAAAACACCTCACCTCTTTGAGGCTCAGTCTATAAAATGAGTTGTACTAAATCAGCAGTCACTTTTGAGTTTTATGGGCATAAGGTACTGGTTACTAAAAAAAGTTGATTTTGCTAAGAAATACTTTTTTAAAAAGCAGTCAATGCCACAACCTTCCTACTACAGACCATAGTTCAGTTAAAGACTACCTAAAAACAAACAGGAAAAGAAAGGTAAGGAAACTATTCCCATCATTTAAATACATTTAGCTTTGTAAGAACTCCACTGTGGTGTCCAACATTTTTGGCTTCCCTGGGCCACAATGGAAGAATTGTCATGGGCCACAAATAAAATACATTAACACTAATGATAGCTGATGAGCTAAAGAAAAAGCTTGCAAAAAAAACACCTTATAATGTTTTAGATTTTTGTGTTGGACCATATTCAGAGCCGTCCTGGGCTGTATGTTGAACATGCCTGACCCACACTGTCATTATTTTTCTCATTTCCCTTCAGAGAAGTAAAGATAGTCTGGCTTCAGAAGGAAATCCACCCAAAACCTCAGTAGAAAGAAAGCCGCACCCTGAGAGTTTTTTCTTTTCCCGTGGCTGGGACACAGCTAGACAGAAGGATACGTTTCAACTCCCACTTCCGGTGAGAGCTGTAAGGAGGCAGTTGACAGGTGCTTGGGTGGGTACGTAGGCGGTAAGGGACAGTATGCAGGAAGGCCGATTATGCCCAAAGGTCCATTCCAAAGTCCCGACCCAAAATACGAAACAAGCTCAGACACTAACTGGGTTAAAGCTTTGGGCCTGGGAAATGAGGACTAGGACCCTCAGTTCCTACCGGCCCGGAGCTGACATCATCTGGATGGACCGAAGAGGAGTACATGAGCTGTGTAGATTACCTTTCCGGGCCTTAAAGAGGAAGGCAGGCCCTTTCTCCACCCAGGGATTGAATTAATGAAGAAAAGAACCAGCGACTTCAAAAGACTTCAGTCTCCAGTATCACATTCAAAAAAGGCGTTTCCTCTGTTCCCCGGAAAAGAAGGCTCCCAGCACGCACCGCTCCACGCTGGTCTGGGTTGTAGTGCATTCTGGTAGTCGTAGTCATTTTTCCAGAACCATTAGGGTTCTGACTCCTAATTTACTAGGAGAGACACTCATTACAGGAGTCCACAGCACTCAATGTCTAGGGCAGTGGTTCTCAACCTGTGGGTCCTGACCCCTTTGGGGGTCGAACAACCCTTTCATAGGGGTTGCCTAAGACCATCGGAAAACATATTTCACAATATATAATTATATATTGTTTTTGTGATTAATCACTATGCTTTAATTATCTTTCTTTTATGGTTGGGGGGGGGGTCACCACAACATGAGGAACTGTATTAAAGGGTCACGGCATTAGGAAGGTTGAGAACCACAGGACTCTAGGGCCTGAGTAGTACTCTATTCTATTATCAATAAAGGGCTTATAATGTTACTAGGTATCACACTCCAAACTGTTCTCCGCAGATGGAGGATGATTCGGTTTCTTCCCCCAAGTTTACAAGATAACATATCTTATTTTTGTGATTCAGTCCTATTGCATTCAACAATGTTTATGAATATGTATTAGAAAGGTATTCTGCTTGTAATTGGAGCTGCAGTTGTTACCAAAATACGCAAAATTTAGGCCATTTGAAGCTTACATTTTGGTAGAGAAAATAAACTGATCATGATAAATAGCAAGGAAATAAAACAGGGTTATTTACAAAATGGACAAACGTAGTTAGCCAACGTGTCTCTGTGGAGATGATGAACAAACTTTGCACCAACAAGTGGAAGAACATTCCAGGAAGAGAAAATAGTAAGAACAAAGGTTCTAAGACTGGAGCAAAAAGAACATTTTGTGATCTGAGCATAATGTCCTAGAAGTGGTTACAACAAGAGGTCAGAGTTGTAGACAGGGGCCAAATCATGTAGGGCTTTGTAGAAAACTATTGGAGTATTTAAATAGGAGAGTGGCATGATCTGATGATGTATAGTGTATATTTTAAAAATCATTTTGGGCATTGAGTGGTTAAACATGGCAAATTGAACATCTACATTTATATTCCCTGCTTTTCAAAAATTTACTGAAATAACAATAGAAGACTAAAACTAATAATAAATAGATGCTAATGAGATTGTTTTTTAAATTTGAAAGCTAGAAGAAGGATGATTAGTAATAAATTTGGCTAAGAAGAGAAGTCAACAACAACAACAAAAAAAAAACCAAGTCAGTTCATATGCCATAACTCTGGAGTTGTTCAGAAATTAAAGACCAGATACTTCTGAAAAAGGTATTAGATTTGCACTTGAAAAGAGGAACACTTTGCTGTTTGAATAAAGAGCAAATAACCCTCCAGATTTCCTCCATCATCAGGTTGCCAGGTGACTCATCTTTCCCTGCCACACAGAAGAACACTACAGGTTTAGTTTATTAAGAAAATGAACAAGAGAGGCTATGATGTCAGAAATGCACAGCTAATGGTGGGGGTCAAGGTGTTGGACTGAAAATGAGGAATAATGAAAGCTGAATTCTGAATCATGAGGCCTTTAGCCATTTTTCCATATCACATTCTGATGTCCAATTTGTGCCTCCAAATCAGGAGACTGAAGAAGAATCTTCTCTAGGGAAAATCATTGGTTCAAGAGAAAAAACCTACAGATAATGACTTTAAAAAAATCCTTCAGTGAAACAGCCAAGATCCTATTTTATCACTTTATTGGGAGGCAAACAGTGAGTAAACAAGCCCAACTGACAGACTAGCTTACAATATGTTTCCTGAGTGTCTCACTCTTAAATATGAATGGATACTGAAGAATCACCAGGCATTGGAGTAGTCTGTGGCAGGAAAGAGGAAAACCAAAATCATCAAAAAGGAAAAAAAAAAAGATAAACTTTCTTCAGAATAAAAAAGGAATACTTCAAGGAAGCTGCAATTAATATCTTCAGAGTGACAGATATTTAATCCCTGAATCAAAATTATTTAATCTCTGTAATAGCTTTTGGGATTATAAAATAAAATAGTAGGATTAAAGATAGATGAGGGCCGTCTGGAAAAAATCCAGCCATAAATGCCTCTTTTTCTCATATTACATGGCTGGATACTTTCTGGACAGCCTTCAAATATAATATCAATAGAGAGCTGGAAGATAACCCCCCAAAATTTCTCAACAAGTAAAAAGAACAAGAGATGGAAAACCGGAGCTTTTTCGTGGGAAGAATCATGAGTTAATTATTTTGCATATTCTGTGTCTAGCATTGCATCTGGAAAACTGTCTTCAATAGTTTGTTGAAATCCAGGGTGGGTTACAAGGCCATACATGTGTTATAATAATTGAGAGTACTTCATCTGGAGCTATTTATTTCATATAGCAGTGACTTTTTTGTTAAAAACCCACAGATATTATAGAATACAATATTTTAAATAAATGGCAAATTGAAAAGCTTGAAACAAAGGAGAGTATATACGAAGAAATTAATGAAGCTTAAGAGGAAAGAGCCTCGGTATTGCTTCAGGAGGTTGGGATTTTTAATCCGTTTGTGTACACTGTTGTACCTCCAACAGTGCCTGGCACAGATTAGGTCCTCCATCAGTACTACGTTATTGGATAGACGATTGGATGAATGGGTGGACAGACTGACAAAAGAGTGAATGATCGACTGAAAACTCGCTCAGGAACTAAGGCAGTAGGATAGAGTCCTGCAACAGGGACCGCGCCCGGTTTAAAACCCCGGGGTCGGCGCAGACGCCAGCTCCTCCTTCGGTGGGTGCGGCTGGAGCGCGCCTTCTCCCCGCCTTGCTGCGGGTCTGTGCAGCCGCCACCGCGGCCGCTGCGGTCGCCGCATGCAAGGGCTTCTGGGAGCCGAACCTCGGGGTCTCGGGGAAGGGGCGCAGGTGGCCGCCATCTTGAGTTGCGAACCTGGTCGCTACACTCAACGCTAGGGGCGGAGTGGCGACCACGCTGTTACCCGGAGCAGACGCCGCAGCAGGGGACTAGAGGTCAGGGTACTGATTGTGCCACTTTAATGGGTAAGTGGGAGTGACGCAGGTCAGATTGGGCTTGGTCCCTTTGGGAGCTGCTAAGTCCCGGACCGCTGTTTTTATTGACCCCCTTACCTGAGAAGGGTTCAGGACCAGGCCATGCCGGAGCTTTTCGCAGGGCCCCCTGAGAAACGGTGGCGGGGGCGTGGCAGGCGGACCTTTCCCTGGCGGACACGAAGGCGCGGGGAGTACGGAACCTCTTAGCCACCAGGCTGGTTCTCGGAAGGCGCTTGCGGCAGCCAGTCTCTTCCACTCGCCGCTCTGCTTCGCGGTTTCTCAGTAGTTTCTCCTCCGTGCGTGTGGTCTTGTCAATCGTTGACATTCATTCCTGAGACTCAGTGTCTGTGCCTGACATATTAGAAGTACCATAGAGTCCAGAATGAGGCAGGTTCGGTCCCAGAGGCCTACAGGTTGCATCCTCTACCTCTGCCAGCTGCCCCTTTCACTTGGATGCAGGTGCCCGAAGGGCTCAGTCCCGACGCCGGCAGGCGTGCGTTAGTTGCCTCTCTCTAGTAGTCTATCGACTCTTGTCTAAGACGAAAATTTAGTAGTATTTCCTCGATAATGCGTGAGACGTGAAAGGATTGTAAACTGTGAAATGAGATGGTGATCTTCAGTAGAATATGCCATTGGCGTTTGCTCTTGGGCTTTTAAATACACGTTAAAAATGTTCTGACTTGATGTTTCTTCAATACAGTACTCAGTGGTTCATATTCTGTAGGAAAATGACTTACTTTCTGAGTTAACGAGAAACTTTTGTCCTTTAGATCTTCAATTACTGCTTGTTTGGTTTTAGGGCTTGGTGTCAGCACACTTCCTTCCCTCTTTGTATCTCCATATGGTTGGAGGCTTTACAGGCACAAGAAATTCTGGTAATAGATGTAGAAAATTTTTGGATTCCAGTCATTTGTCCATCCTCAACACAGTTTTTCAAAGAGCTGAGTAAAAAATAAGCTTATGACTGAAAAAAAAAATCCTCTGTTCAATTTTAAATTGTCTGAATAGCATTTCTTATATTTAAAAAATAACTTGTAGGAGACAGCAGCGTTTATTAAACTAAGAACAGATACTACACTTATTCTTGGCCAAAAGACAGAGAAGTGATGACAGCAACCTTTAAAAGTAGTCTTCAAAGTTATTTTCCTGAAAACACAGCAGTCTTGTTGGGTGTGGCACCTATATAGTTCATTTTGCTTAGACTTTTTTATGTCCTTTTACAGCAACTGCAGTGAGGACACATGTTAAATAAGAGGCAAGAAGTTAGTACCATAGAAGAAAAACGAACAAATGAAATATGAATTGTTAGGGCTAGATTTTATTTGGTTAACATGTTTACATTGAAAGGTTTTAATGTGGTCACCTAGAATAATGGTTTTAGATGTAATGTCTAGTATGTGTGTTGGGAGGAGACACAAGGTGATTCAATCAGGTGTGGAGAGAAAAAATAAAGAACTTCTATTAGTTTACCTTTAAAACTATTTAAAATGTTTTCTATTTGTGAATTTTATAAGGGGATAGTTTATTAGGCTAATAATACATGTATATAAATATATGAACATTGGGGATGAAGATGCAAACATATTTTGACTGCATGGGGATATGTAATCATAGAGGCCAAGGGCTTAGAAGATATGAGGTGTGGCAATTAAGTTCACAAACTTGCCACCGTGCACTTACATTGGCAGCACTGTTCAAACAACTTGGTACGGTTTCATAACCTTGGTCTATCTGTGTCTTACAGCCGTGTTTGTGTTGATATGTGGCAGTTTTGCTAAGTGGCATTCATTATTGTTGTTGCGTGTTTTTTGTGTGCTGTTGCACACAAATTAACAGCAGAATCCTGACAATACCAGGTATAGACAAGATGCAGATCAATAAGAAGTCATATATTGATGAGAATGCAAAATAGAGTTACTGCAACAGTTTGGCATTTGTTATGAAATGTGAAGCATATACTTGCCATGTTGTCTATCAATCCTACTCCTACATATTTACCCAAGAAAAGTGAAAACTTGCTTTACACAAAAACCTGTACATGAATATTTAAAACGTATTTTTTTGTAACTGCCCTGAACTAGATAGATACAGCCTAAATGTCCTTCAACTAATGAATGAACAAACTGTGTTATATTCTTACAATAGAAGTTTAAGACTATTACTGTTATTATTTCATTTATGTGAAATTCAGGAAAAGGCAGATCTATGAAGGTGGAGAACAAATCAGTGATTGCCAGGTGTTAAGGCTTGGAGGAGGGCTAACAGTCTGAGGAAGGGTTGTGGGGGTGATAGAACTGTTCTGTATCTTGATTGTGATGTTTATATGCCTGTGCATTTGTCACATTCATAGAACTATACACCAAAATAGTGATTATTTTTACTTCACAGAAATTTTAAAAAAATGAAACAATTGTTTTCATTATTTTTGTCTCAAAAACAAGCAGGCAAGCAAAACAACAACAACAGCAACAACAACAACAACAACAAACCCATCACTCTGATCTCCCATCTGTAATATATTTCCTGTCTTGGGTTATTTTGTCCTTTTACTAAAATAGTTCAAGCTAAAAACCATGTAGTCATCCTCAATTCATTTTTCTTCCTCACCACATACAAAGGACTGTCTGGAAAAAATCCAGCCATAAATGCCTCTGTTTTTCATATTACTTGGCTGGATATTTTTCAGACAGCCATACATTCATTTGACCTCTGATTATTGAATCAGTTTCCAAAATGTTTTATCCTAAAATATTAGGTTATTTTGCTCCAGTTTGATAGAAGTTAGAGAATTTGTTCATTGCACGTAATTTTCAGTATGTGTTTCGGTGGTCTTTTTAATCAGCGAGCTTGAATTTAGTTATCTTAAGGTAGACATCTCATGTTTTGAGAGTTTTACAGTATCCATCACCTTTTTTTTCTCTCCTAACATTAAGATGCCATGGCTAGTCCTGGGAAAGATAACTATAGAATGAAAAGTTATAAGAATAAAGCTCTAAATCCCCAAGAGATGCGTAGACGAAGAGAGGAAGAAGGAATACAACTTCGAAAACAAAAAAGGGAAGAACAGGTAGGTGTTTTAAGGTAATTAATTATGTTTAACAAAAACATTATTATATACAGATTTTAGAAATTGTATTATTGCTAATTTTTAGATCTTTTAAATGAAAAAGTGTTTTAGGAAGTTGAATACAGATAAATATATTCTTTAATATATTGGACTTCACAAATAATATTAGCAAATTCATAAATTAGAATCCTCTGCTATTTTTAATCAGGAATGACTTACCTGTTTTATTGGTAAATATTTTGTGTTAATGATATTTCTACTCCAGTACTAAGAAAGTTTTACTCTTGAGCCTATTTAGATCACTTCCATTTGCCATTATAAAATTTGTCTCCTAAGAAAGTATTATTTCATTTGTTGCTTTGTGGTTTTCATAACTCTTGTTCCTAAGTTAATTTAGTCTTTTTCCTATGCCACTCATACTGTTCCACCTATAGTCTCATCAGCCAGATCTCTTAGTCTTCTCTTTCTGAACTTGTCTATGTGACATTAGGAATAAAAAAAGCATTTTTCATTCCAAGATATACTTAAATTTAGAAGTATATATAAATAATAAGGAAGATGCAGGCCTCACATACATATATTAAAACTAATGTGTGAAAAGGACCAGCAATGAAGAAAGTAGGAAAAAAGGCCTGTTTTAGAAATATGATTATGATTTGTCATCTCCCTATCTGTATCTAGCACGGTATCTACTGTATTACAATAGGTACTCAAAAAAAAAATCTTTTGAATGAATGATTAGAAAGAAAACTGTGTACAGATTGAAGAAGAGCAATATTTATTTACCTATAAAAATATTGAACAGCTCTTTTACCCTCAGTTTTGATTGAGGAGATGTACTTTTAAATCTCTCAGCGACCTCACCATGTCTTTTTCCTTTTCTCTTTTTAGTTTTATTTTTTTTCCATTTCTGAATTCATAAGCACAGTGGCCTCTTCCCTGAGCATTCTCTATTTTTTGTTAATTTGATATACTAATTCTGTTAATATACCACATTATTTCTCTCATGTAACAGATTTACTTTTTTTTTTTTTTTTTTTGGTATGTGGGTAGCTCCCTGACTGGGAATCGAACCCAGGCCGCAGCGCCAACAGCGCCAACGCCGAAGCCTTAAGCCACTACACCATCAGGGAACTCCCCAGATTTACTTTTTAATTAAGATTTTCATGGACAAATTCTTAAACATCTTAAAATTCAATGTGGATATAGGACTTTTTTTAAATGCTGTAAAATATAAATGTGTACTCTACTCCTGGGACTGGCCTTTGGTAAAAGACTTGAGATTAAGAATGACCCAAAGCAATCTACAGGACAAGAGCTAACCTAACCCAGAACATGTAACATCTCATAGATAATTTTGGTCTTCATAGTAAAATAATTGGGAAATACTAAAATATTTATAATTCAAATGATAAAATTATTAGTTTGTTCACTTAAATGAAAAATATATAATTTCGTGGGTAATCAGTGTTATGTGGAAAGCTCAATGTATAAAGTGATTTCTCTTTATTACAGCTATTCAAACGCAGAAATGTCTCTTTGCCCAGAAATGATGAATCTATGCTAGAAAGTCCTATCCAGGATCCAGATATCAGTTCCACTGTACCTATTCCAGAGGTAGATATTACAAAAATGTATTTCAAATTATAATTCAACAATATTTCAGAAATACTGGATGCAGCAAATATTATTCATGCAAAATATTTAATTGATAAACCAAGTATGTTTTCTTTTCTGTGTTTTAGGAAGAAGTTATTACCACAGATATGGTCCAGATGATTTTTTCTAATAATGCTGATCAACAACTAACAGCAACACAGAAATTTAGAAAGCTGCTTTCTAAAGGTAAGAATTATTTTTAGTATGCTTATTTGATACTACAAAACTCTAGTAGTTGTATTTTAATTATGAAGTATTTTTTTATTTTAAGGTACTTTTCTTTGCCAGGAGGTCTTAATTTTTCTTTAAAATGTATTTTTAAATAACATCTGTCTTTTAACATTATATTATCAAAGCAACACATGTTGATATAGAATATTTGCAAATACAAAAGAATTTTTAAAAGCAAATATAAAAATCATTATTCCCACTACCAAGAAACAGAGCTATAGAAAAATGTTTTTAAATTCCTGTAGACATATTTTTCAGACACGGTTTTTTAAAATTGTGGCATAACATCATAGTATGAACAATCAGACCTTTAATGTTTTCTCATTTTGTTTTCTTTAGTTTGACACATTTATTAGTGTTTTACTAAAGACTTCATCTCAGTTGCTTCTCCCACTTTGATCTTAGATTAATATTTCATTTGAGTAAAGAAAAGACTATGTAGGAGAGGGATGTTATTTTAACATAAACGGTAAAATGGACAGAAATGAAGTTTGCCTACATTAAAGCAAATTAAATTTCTGTGTCTTTATATAATTAAATCATGTAAGTAAGAACTAATAGTTACATATACATTTTCATTGTTTTACTTGAGGCTTACTCTAAACTTAAATGAAGTGAAAAAGTATTAGGAATACATATGTGCTGCTTCTCCTGAGTTATTACTTATTAAAAGAGTTGAGCAAGTAGTTACCACCATTAGGACAGTTTGAAGCTGCCTGCAAATATAACATTGTAGGAGTTGCAAGGAAATTATTATACTACATTTTTCTTTTATCTATGACTGCCTTTAAAGATGTGTTTAACTATCATATTAAAAAAGAATTCATATACAATACAAAAATACAAAAGAAATTCCCCCCACAGATCTAACAAAGTATATGTAGTCACAGATTCCATGAACTGTTTAAAGATGCATTTTCTTTTTTTTTTTAAATTCATTTTTATTGATAGAGTTTTTGGGGTGACATCTATTAGCAAGAATTACATAGGTTTCAGGCATATAATTCTACAGCGCATTGTCAACTTGTTGTATAATAATTTCTCCACCTATTGTGACTTCTCTTTCCATCACCCTTATCTAGCTCTCCCTCCCTCCTCTCCCACCCCTCCCCTTTCTCCCCTCCCTAACCCACTCGTTCCCAAATAAACATTAAAATATTGATTGTGTCCATGGGTTGTTTGTTTGTTTGTTTGTTCATTTCTTTTCTCTTTGTTGCATTCAGTTTTATATTCCGCATATAAGTGATGTCATGCAGTTCTTTGTTTTTTCTGTCTGGCTTATTTCACTAAGCATGATGATCTCCAGGTCCATCCATTTTGTTGCAAATGGCAATATTTCATCTTTTCTTATAGCTGAGTAATATTCCATTGTGTATATATACCACAGCTTTAAAGATGTATTTTCTTTCCTTCTATTTGTCTGAAATGTACATTTGAAAGGTTAATATGTATACAGTTAAAACATATTAATGTATAAAATAAGAATTTCTGTAGTATACATTTAGAATTTTTTTTTAAATTCATTTTTATTGTTAGACTTATTGGGTTGACATCTGTTAGCAAGGATTACATAGGTTTCAGGCATACAATTCTACAGTGCATTGTCAACTTGATGTATAATAAGTTCACCACCTAATGTGACTTCTTTAGAATTTTTGGTGGTAGTTTTTATTTTAAAAGAAATAGCTCCCTATGACTTCCCTCAAGATCTGGTGAAAGTGCTTACAGGAACTATCTAATAATAAGAACCAAGAGAAGCACTTTCAAAATACCAGTTTATTTTGGTGGCAAATCGTTGTCCTTTGAAGACTGATGAAGGCAGACAAAACCTGTTAAGGTGAAGTAGGCTATTTCAAATACTTAACAGTTTACATAAAATTTTAAAATGTATGTTTAAAGAGCTAAGCATCTCTATCCACTGATAGAAATGCAATATCTAGTTTATGAATTGAAACAAAACAAATGCCCATGAGGAAAAAAAGGAGTACTTTTATTTAATTTACCTTTGATCAATATAGTCCAATAACATTTTCATCCCAAGACAATAGTCCCTTCTCTATAAAGCTATTCTTGGGAGCTAGAAATTTTAGGTCAATAAGGGAGTTAAGTTAGAAAGTAATTGCTTGCACTTCAAATAGACATAACTTTTTGCTTCCTTCTTAATGTTCTAATAGGTATGTCTAAAAAAAATACACAATTCTTAAAAAGGTGCCATTTCTGATTTTTAAAAATTATCTGTAACCTTTGGGAACTAACCACACGAAACTACAAAGTCAGCAAATGTCTTAAAATGTGTATATAACACATAAATAACCTCTAATTTCAAACTCTTATTTATTAGTGTATCATTCAGTCTTTGAAAATAAATAAATAAAAGGCAGCTTCAAAGATAGTCTTATACCATTCTTTAAGAAACTGTACCTTTCAACTTTAGACCCACCCCATACCCCACTTTCAAAACACCTCATTTAATTGTCTTTGTCATGGACATTTTCAAAGATGAGATTTGATATTTCACTCACATAGCTTCTAATTATCAGACAACCCAATGCTTTCCTTTAATGAAGGAGTTTGGTCCTGCTGATGTTGATGTATGCCTTTCAATATCCTTCATCCTCATCTTTGCTTCTGGAGGCATTTCCTCTCATTCATTATCTTTATCTTCATTAAAAACTGCTGCTACTGTAAGGGTTTTTGGAGCAAGAGTTGGAACAGATTTTTTAGGCTTATTTAATCCAAGTTGGCTGAGGCTTGCTTTGTTGTCTGACTACCTATGGCAAATCCAAACTTGGAGACCTTTATAAGCTTAGCTGGAAGGTCTGCGGCTTTTTTCAGCTGATCGCTTCTCAGTGCTGCGAATGGAACTTTCCCTTCCATTACTAGAAGAAACAGCCTTACTTTTTACAGGTTTTTCTTCTGCTTCTTGAGGTCCTCCGTGGCTGCATCTCGCTGTGGCTTCTCAGGCCTCTCCTCTCCCGCTTTTCCATTGCCAGTTTCCCCGCCATGGCCTCCCTGAACAGTTTCTTTCCTATTTCTCATTATAAACAAAGCTACCTAAATTCTTGTACAGATTAAAACTTCCTTAGTATAAATTCATGAAGTGAAATCGTGGGAATAAATAGCATATTAATTTATACTCTCACCTTCAGTCTGTACAAATACTCATTTCACTGTATTCTTAGTGACACAACTGTCTTTAAAGAAAACACGGTTGCTCATTGTGTGGCATATTTTTGAGTATTTAAGTTGAATATTTTTCTTTAATTGACTTTTGTAATTCATAATTTGCTTTTTTGTCTAATTTTGTATTGAGTTTATAAAAATGTCTTACTAAATAAAAACTTTACCCTTGGTCTCTCTTGTGTTTCATATATATGGAATTTATAGAATTAGTAATTCTAATTATACTGAGTTGTATAAATGAACTGCTAAGATTTTTGAAAATTCCCTTGATTAGCTGCCTTATCTTCCTAAGAGAGACAGAATTGAATATCACATGAGGAGTAAAAGAAATCTTGTATTCAGGTCAGTATAGATTATAAGGCTTTTGTTGCTTTCTTACTGTAATTCTGGTTTATAAATACATTTTACTTTTGTTTTCCATTTTTTCCAAGCTAATATAGTTTAGCAATGTTAGAAAATCCTTACATAATCTACATAATCAAGAAAGGTTTCCTCTTTCTGAGCAGGCTCCTCTACATTTTTGGTTTTTGAAATTGGGATTATTTTATGAATCAAGTAAATATTAAAATTTTTTCGCTTATATTTTTAACAATTTATTTTTCATATATGCATTATATTGTAACCAATTAACAGAATTCATTTTGATTTAATTCTGTTTAAGAATGTTAAGAGTATGCCACCAGTGTTTTTATACCACACATTCCCCATTAAATTCTTTAGTTAGAAGATTTTGTCCTCGTTTGCCCTGATTCTTCTCATCTGGCTGACAGACATTAGGCAATTCGTAGCTGATAGTGAAGGAGACATCCTGAAACCTGGGGTATGGTTATAAAGAATTAATGGGAACGTTATCCTTCAGTCACTGTTTTGAGTATTGGACTGAAATATACCCAGATTCTGAAGGTGACCTCCTAAATAGCCTTCACCTTATGAAATTTAAGTGTTTGAGTAATAAATATAAGATTTTCTGTCAATATGGTTATTGAAAAATAATTTGCTTTGCAGTAAACATTGCAATTATGAGAACATTTGTTTTCTCCAGTTATATCCAGCTAAAAGTTTTAAACTTGGTCAGTGAAACCTAAGAAGAGTTACTTTGTGTGCCTGTTAATTGATACAGGGACCAGATCCTTGTCTTTTTGTGTCTATATAATAACTTAATTCTTTTAAAATTTTTAGAACCTAATCCACCAATTGATCAAGTTATACAGAAACCAGGAGTTGTACAGAGATTTGTGAAATTTCTTGAAAGAAATGAAAATTGTACTTTACAGGTGAGTTCTATGGTTTTCTTTCTTATCTTCTTTCCAGAAATGACAGGATGAAAGTTTCTAGGAAACGCAATGTAAAACATTTAGTGAATACTTGTCAATTAAATGAGAAGGTAGTTTAATTGCCATTATCATGGTTGCAATGCTGATCTTTTTTAGGTACTGTTATTTTATTAAACAATTTTGAGACAAGTTTATAAAATCATTCCCAATGTTAATAAAAAAATTTTGTAATTGTCAGCCTTTAATAACATTTTTGTTTTAGAAAACCTCAAGCTAAAATGTTGATTTATGGTTAAATTTATTTTGGCTCTTAGCTAACTTGGGTTGTGACGTCTTAGGGTAAACTCTTTTACCTCTTAAAACATTTTATCTGATTAATTAGTTCTTTTTTTTTGAAGAAAAAACAAATCAGTATGATCTACTAAAATATGACCAAAGTTAGAGTTTTCTTAAAGAGCATCTCTTCTCATCAGTTATACTACAGTGACAATTTTTAGATGTTTTCCAAATAATTGGTTACAAATAGTAAATTACTGAGGTTAGCAAATATTTTACTCTTAAAAAAAAGATTGGGGAGTTCCCTGGTAGTGTAGTGGCTTAAGGCTTCGGCATTGGCGCTGTCAACGCTGTGGCCTGGGTTCGATTCCCAGCCAGGGAACTACCCACACCCCCCCAAAACAAACAAACAAACAAACAAACAAACAAATAATAAAACATACATACATACATACATACATACAATCTATCTATCTATCTATCTATCTATCTTTAAAAATAAAGGACCACTTTGGCAGGTTCCTTCTAAATAATAATAATACTTAATAATAATAATAATAAGCTTAAAAAAGAAAAGATTGGTCTTACTTAATTTTCTTTCTTAGAGTCCAGGGTAGAATTATAGCTATCTGAATTTGAACAATACCTACACTTAGTTTATCAATGTTACTTTCACTAATAAAGAGCTATTACTAGTATTTTAGTAATAGTTGTTGAAATTACAACTTAGAATAGTGTTTACTTGTTTGAATAATTTGGGAAAGATCCTCACATTTTAATTATAAGTTTTGAAATTTGTGGCACATGTGAATGGTACCCATGAGTTTTACGCTGAAAAATTGTTGCAGTAAGAGTGTCTGAGGAAAAGGCCAATTTATGTTGTAGTCTTACTGTAATTAGTTTTTAAAGTCTTTATGTATTAATGCTGTAAGGACTGGAGATCATGACTTCTAGTTCATTTGCTTTATGCGTTTATCAGGCATTATAGTTAACAAAATTAAGATATTGTTCCTCTGCAAAATTCTTTACACTTTGTTCGAGAAAACAAACACATAGACAGATCTGATACCATAGTTTGCTCAGTGCTACAACAGAACTATAAATGAAGTGCTTTGATAGTACAGATATCATAGCACTTACCTCTTTAGAGGAAGTTGAGGAAGACTTCACAAAGATCATGTCACATGGCTAGTCTTAAGGAGAAGTGAGAGTTTGGCAGGCTGAAAAGAGGAAAAGTAATTTTAGGTCTTTGAGAGTATCATGTGCAGAGAGCACAGAGTATTCAGGAACATTGAGGACTTGAGCATTTATTAATCACTATAATTAAAACATAATGAAATTCAACAATATGGGCTTGTCTTGGTACAGCTGTGTTACCCAAACCTGTATGAAATATGCCAGTTTGGAACATTGGTCTGTCTAACTAAATAGAGAAGCCTCAAAATGGGGGCCTACAGGCCAGTTTGGCTCACAAGCAAGTTTTGTTTGGCCTACATGTGTGTATTATACTTGGACTTTAAAAAATTGGGGAATTTCAAATGAAAATCTAGTTTTTTATTTGTTTGTTTTGACACATCAGAAGAATTGGCATTGTTACCACATGGGAAATATCTAGTGGAGCTGAAGAGGAGCTCAGCTGCTTTTATTTTTTTTCAGAAAAATTTTTTTCCTTTCTTTTCTTAAAATCATAGCTATGCTCTTCAGTTTGCCACAGTTCCCCACTTGCTTATATGATTCTTTTTATATTAATTATCTGTTCTATAGACTGTAGATTGTGAATTCACCATTATTCACTAATGCTTTCCCCTGAAGATACTTGGGAGATTTTAATGGAGTAAACTTTTTATTGTCCTTTAGTTTATTTCATTTTCTATAATTGGTTAAGACTATAGCCTACATTTTTTAAAATGTAAATTTCTCACTTAAATTTTTTCTTAACATCATACATAATCATAACTGTACTTTTCATGCCTTTCAGTAAAGCTTTTGGATGCACTTTTTTTATTAATCATAATTGTATCTACCATAATGTGAAAAGTTGTCTCTACCAAATATTTTTAGAGCTGTAGTCACTCCTTAGTTTACCTGTGGATTTGTAAGATCATTCACTTTATTGTTTGGGAGACACAGGTTGGATTTTTTTAGTTGCTTCTGTAATACATCCATCATATGTAAGTCTGTCCAAGTTTTAATTGAATTGATATGAGTCACTTCTCAGAGGCTTTGCTGCTTAATACCACAGGTCCTGCTTGTGACTCTGTGAATTCTTTGACCTTGAGAAATGACCTAAATCTCTAGATTTCTAATTTTCTTATTAAATGAGATTGGGACTATATGATTCCTAGGGAAACAAAAGTACCTTTATGATTTTAAGTTCCATAACTATACTATTGCTCTCATTTATTTTTAAACTGCTTTAGAACAACTGGCTCTCTAATAGTAGACATGAGGAGTTTTATAAATTATAAATTCAAATGTGTTCATTTATTGTTCATGTTTTTGTAAATTTATGTTATATTATTCTCAGTTCTTATTTTTCCAGATTGAAGAGTTCTATTTTTTAAATTAAGGGTTTTTATCTATGAAATCTGATTTCACATTTAATCTTGTTAATTATAAGTCAGTCTTTATCTCAGAGTTGTCCAGCTAGGTCTTTACTCCCTCTTTTCTTCCCTTCTTCCTTTTTGTGACGTTTCTTTGGTACTTTCATTTAATTCTACTTTATTTTTTCTTAGTTTGAAGCTGCATGGGCATTAACTAATATAGCATCTGGAACTTTTCTGCATACCAAAGTAGTGATTGAAACTGGGGCTGTTCCAATATTTATAAAACTTCTTCATTCAGATCATGAAGATGTTCAAGAACAGGTAGGTTTCTAATGTGCGCTGTTACATTTACCAGATTTTAATTTTCTCATGAAAGTACCATTTGTGATTATGATTTGAAATTCATTTTTACCAAATTCTCTGTGTATTGCATTTGTTAAAATACAGTAATTTCTATTCAGTGTTAAATTAGAAGGGAGGATTAATTAACTGTCTTAGGCATCATCCTGGATTATATATAAGTGTGATCTCAGCTATCAGGAAGTACTATTCCCATTTATAAAAGAGTATACTGAGACCCAGAAAAGTTAGAAATTTACCCAAAGTCACAGCTGAACCAAATTTTAAACCTGGGCCATTCTGACTCTATTTGTTACATGTATATGGATTATTTTATTTCTTTTAAAAAATATTACATGATTTTGAATAGAACTATTTTAAAATGATATATATGAATAAATTCTCATAATTGTAAGAGGGAAAATTTAAGTACATACAGTGTGTACTGTTCAAAGAAAATCGTATGTTTTGGTATTTTGATTTGAATCTTTTTTTATGGAAATTGAGCTGAGATATATACATGTATATGGATATACACACACACACACACACACACACACACACGGAATATATATGTATATTCTATACCCCCACTGTCCTCACTTGACAGTAATATTGGGAGCCTCTTCTTATGGTGTTAATTGTACCAAGATAATTTTATTGATTACTCATTATCAAGTGTCTGTCATAATTTATCTGTTCCTCATTTGTTGTATATTGGAGTTATTTCTAGCTTATTAATGTTAATAATATTGTGATGACATCATTATGTATCAGTCTTTTCATGTCTCTTGATTATTTCATTAGGGAAAAATGACTTTACCTTGTCAAAAGAAGAATTTTTTAAGTTTTTGTTACATTTTTCAAAGTTGGCCTCCAAAAATGTTATACTAATTGATATACCATCACCAAAAGAATATTAGACTTCATAGGGGAAAATGTCATTCTTTAAAAGATTTTTCTTTAAAAATTAGAAAATAAACTTAGATGTTAAAAATTTTAATGCATGCTTTAAATGTTATAATAAGCTACTTTTGCAATTGGAAAATTTTTATGTCTATTTTTGTGTTTATGTGAAAAATTTGAAAGGAGAATATAATAAAATGATAATTTGCATTTGTATGATTTCTCATCTAACTGAATTTAATAAGTGAATAATTTGATCTGTTATTACCATTTATTTAAAAATGGTAGTGAAACTGGACTTAGTCTAAACTTATTTTCAAGAATCAGTCCAAGCCAGTTCTCATTTTAGCTTTACCTCACTCTTCTGTGTTCTGTCACTCTTTCCCTTCTTTAACAAATCAGTCCCTTCTAGTGAATGAATTCCTTGGGATAGGAGCAAACCTCTAAGTTTAGTAATTGGAAAATTCACTAAATAGATATATTTTTGTCTCTTCTTGCAGATTCAGTATCTTTCCTTATAGATTCCAGCATTACTTACAGATAAATATTTCAGTTTGATGAGAAATTTACAAATGTAAATTTTAAAAAAATGTCCTATCTTTTAATAGCACTTTTAAAGTTTTTCTCTCTTACGGTCCTACTAGCACTTTTTTTAAAAACATCTTGAGAACTTTGTTCATTCTGTATTAAAACCTCATCTTAAGAGGGAACATCTTATTTAAGATATTGTTGTAACAGTACTTTTTTTCTATTTTTCTAAGGCTGTTTGGGCACTTGGTAATATTGCTGGTGACAATGCAGAATGCAGAGATTTTGTTTTGAATTGTGAAATACTTCCACCTCTTTTAGAGTAAGTATTTTAAATTTAGGGCAATTAAAGTCATAGTAGTTTTGGAAAAGAACAATATGTTAATTTTCTATATACATAATTAAGTCCTTCAGTGATGTTTTTATCTTTTTTTTCAGTGATGTTTTTAAATTTGGCTTATGTTTAACTCGGCCAGCAATAATTTGAAAATACTAGAAAAAAATTTTACAATTTGCCATGTCTGTCTCTTTTGTTTTCTTAAGCCATACTTTTCAGTGGTCATTGTTTACATGATACTTACTATGCTGAAATAATTATCAACAACAAAAAGGATATGTAGTAGTTTAATACAATAAAAATTTAGATGTTTCTAAGGCAGGGAATCTTTAATCCATGAACAGATGGTGTATTTAGAATGTTACAGGTTTTTTTTTGTTGTTTGTTTGTTTGTTTTTTTGGGGGGGTAGTTCCCTGGCTGGAAATCGAACTCAGGCCATGGCATTGACAGCGCTGAAGCCTAGCCACTACACCACCAGGGAACCCCCATTATGTTTTTCTTTTTGCTTTTGAAATGTTCAGAGAGCAAAGATCGTAAGAGCTTTTTCTTTCAGAA
This sequence comes from Lyroderma lyra, assembly GCA_004026885.1. Taxonomy (NCBI): domain Eukaryota; kingdom Metazoa; phylum Chordata; class Mammalia; order Chiroptera; family Megadermatidae; genus Lyroderma; species Lyroderma lyra. The sequence goes on from PVJL010004840.1 coordinate 77,599, forward strand.
TTGAAATTTTACTTAACGTGACTTAGGTAGTAGTTTCTTTTTCAAATACTTTATACTTTTAGAAAAAGAAATTACCCTTAATATAACGTCTTTTACAGATGACATGAAATTATTTGAAAGGTTTCTTTGTCTATCTTGGTTATTACTCAACTAAGAGCAGGCTCAGGCTGACGTCCTTTGTGGTCCTCTGGTGTACTGCCAAGCAATTTTGGGGTGACTGCCTGAATAATAAAATAAATTGCTGGTAGACTGCAACACTGGAAGAAGTAGCCCTTACCCTGAAAAGGTCTGCTCAAGCCTGACTAGGAGGATCTTTATTTAGGCTAAGTGGCAAGTAGTGAAAAAGAAAAAAATGGAAGAAATGGTTGGAAGGAAAATTTTACTCCTATCATTTCTGTCCCATTTTCCATCCTCTCTAAGCTGAGGAATTGAATAGGAAGAATAAAATTTTAGATACTAGTTTGCAGAAGATATTTCATTCTTTTAGATTTCTTAGAATGATTTAATTCAACTAACATTGATTACCTACTATGTGTAAGCCACTGATTCACTTTTATAATTTTATTCATTTGGGGTTTTTCAGTGTTCCATAGTATTTGAGGCTTTAGCTGAGTTATAAAAGAGAATACTGATTTAGAGTTCAATGTCAGAGTTATTTTGAAATTTGTACTATTAAAAGCAGTGGGAACTCCATCTTTTGTCTTCAAGGCTGCTGCCAGATGGGGGAAGGGGTTGGGCGAGGGTAAGTTATACTGCTAGAAAGCTCTCCTACCATATTTCAACTCTTACCTGGTTGAAAATTTTCTTGGTTACTGTAAACTTTTTTTGGGGGGGCGGGGGGTAGTCCCTGGCTGGGAATCAAACCCAGGCCACAGAGTTAAGAGAGCTGAAACCTAGCCACTACACTACTGGGGAACCCCCTACTGTAAACTTTGGATTGTCTTTAAGAGTTCAGATAAAATTGTTTTTGATAGTATTTGTAAATTTTTCTGGTGTTCCTGGGAAGGGATGGATTTCCAGAGTTCCCTTTTCCACCATTTTTGTTGATATCACTCCAGAATAGGGATTTTTTTTTTTTTAAACCTAGATTTTCTATACTTCTAGCAGGTTGGAGATAAAGACAATCTGTTCAAAAAAAAAAAACAAAAAAACAACAACCCCAAAACATGGCTTCTCAACAGCTGATCTTTACTCAGTTTAACCATATATTCCTTGCTTCTCGAATTTGTATAATAATTTCATGGTTGAAAAAAGTAATCTAATAGTCTTTTTAAAGGCTATCGAGATAAATAAGTCAATTTCCCAAGACATCTTTATTTTGGACGTGTTCTATATCTTGTAAAAGTCCACTCAGATCATTGATACAAATTTTTAAAAATAGAGCAGTGCTGTGTTTATTTTAGTTTCTTGAAATACAATGAATTTTTTGAAACCCTTTTTTCTACTTTACCAGGTCATTTTGAATGCCTTGTAAATTGTATGGAGAATATTTTTGAGGAGGGGGTTAATTTTTTTTTTTTTTTAATGTGGGTAGTTCCCTGGCTGGGAATTGAACCCAGGCCACAGCATTTACAGCGCTGAAGCCTTAGCCACTACACTACCAGGGAACTCTGAGAATTTTTATGTTATGATAGAAAATGGTTAAAGAGGAAACCTAGGTAAAGTAAGGTGACAGTTCCTTTTTTCTTTTTCTTGGCAGGTTATTAGTAAATTCAAACAGACTAACAACAACCAGAAATGCTGTATGGGCCCTCTCAAATTTATGTAGAGGCAAAAACCCTCCTCCAAACTTTAGTAAGGTATGAGTAAAATACCCAAATTAAGGAATGTGTCTATAGAAAACTTATTTCCTTGTAATAGATTGTTAGAGATTGAAGGGACTTTATTCTTATTTTAGTAATTATGTTCTTTATTGATTAGATAATATTTGTACATATAAAAAATCAAGAGATATACCACTGTCACTAGATGTTTCTGTATCTTAGATTTGATTTTAGGAATTCTCTACTCTAGTTTTTGTCATTTAGAGGAAATAGAAGTCTTCCAAAAGAATATGGTAGTTCATTTAGGTCCACTGTTATAAAATTGGAAAAGTAACTAGTCCAGAGTTACTTGTGCTTTCCCATTGTACTTTTCCCCCATATTCTAATATTCTACTATTAAAGGAATAGATTTCTTATAAATTCCTAATCTAATTCTGTTGTCTTTCCAGTCAGATGTTGTTAGAAAGATAGAATGTCGATAAATTATTGGGTACCATACTACTACTTTTGAAATTGCTATGTATGTGAATTAAAGGGGAACAATGACTATAGTACTAAGAGAAAGCTCAAAATCTAGTAAAGATCTAGTGATAAAGTTCCTGGAGGCAAACATAATAAATTTGTAATTCAAAAATGATGTTACTTGTGTTGGTATACCTTCTCATTTATACTTTTACCATTTCAGTTTCAAGAATTTATCATTTAACCTCCTTCCATTTGAATTGCAAACATGACTTTAACATCTCATTGTACTTTGCGTGCTCTGTTGATCTTTTAACACATCTCAAAGCACGTTATGGGTTCAATCATAGTTTATAAAATTCTTCCACAACCTCATGTGCCTATTCTGTTCTGTGTTATTGACAAGTACATAACATGACTAAGAAGCTGGTATAAATAAAATAAAAGGGAGAACAAATTTATTATTTTAACCAGGAATTGTTCTAAGATGCTATGTGTATTCTTAATAATGTAATACTACTGTATTATCTTGATTTATAAATGAAAAAATTGGGGTTTAGAGATGTTATCTGCCCTTGGTAACAACAGGTAAGAGGTTGTGGAACCTAGGACTGTCTGATTTGAGAGGAAGGATCATAGAATTTATCTAATTCAAACTCTTTGTCTCACGGATTCGAAAACTGCATCTCAGGGAGGTGAAGTGACTTGCTCACCTCACAACTAATTAGGCGTAGTTGTAGTATTAATACTAGAGGGATTAAAATCTCTGTTGTTATGTGTATTTCTTTAAGTGAAGATTTAGGGCTTCATTACATTAAGAAGTACAGTTATTAGTAATTTCCATTTAAAAACTCATCAGATTTTATTTCTTACACCTTAACTCCTCAAATGATTATTAGATTTACTTTCAATAATGTACATGTAATAAGTAAAGAAACATTCATTTAAGTTGGATTATATTCCATGATCATTATATTAAACACTTAATAGAAACATTCTTCACTCAATTTGGTGTGCCATTTAGAGGTATATATATATATGTATGATTTGATGTAGATAGGGGATCCCAAATACATGTTTCATTTAAAGAAACTTTAAATTACCATATATCTTGTGTAAGACGATTAGAAGTTATAATTAATGTTTATATCTGATCATAATTTTAAAACAGTACAATGTTTAATTTCTCTGATATGTTTTGTACCACTAAATTTTTGTTTTAGAATGAATTTCTGTATTTTCCTAAAGAAACTTGGATTTAGATAGAGAAAAAATTTAAATATTGGCTTTCTTCCTTTCCAGGTTTCACCTTGCTTAAATGTCCTATCACGATTGTTGTTTAGCAGTGACCCAGATGTATTAGCAGATGTGTGTTGGGCCCTTTCTTATCTCTCCGATGGACCCAATGATAAAATTCAAGCAGTCATTGATTCTGGAGTCTGTCGAAGATTGGTGGAACTTTTAATGTAACTATAATTTATGAATAATAAATTGTGTGATACTGTATTAAGTTTAGCGGTTAGGAAAATGGCCTCATAAACATCTCAAGAGCCACTATATACAGTAAGGATTGCAAAGCTACCAACCCCACTTTGCAGAATAGCTATGATACTGAAAAGTTGACCCTTAAACTTTTATCTTCTAACCTCTGATTCGGAGTAATCATTTTGTTAATGTATTTTATTAATTTTTATCTCTTTATGAATGAGAGGGACTTAATTCAAAAGTATATATGGAATGCCTGTTATCTGTGAGAGTGTTATGCAAGATACTATTCATGAAGTCAGAAACATAGTTCCTACTCTCACAGAACCAATGATCTAGTTAATTGTTCATTACAATAATTAATTTGTATAAAAGTTCACATGAAAATTATTTAGAATTTCACTTGTATTAATATGTTTCTCTGTGCTGAGCTATGTTTGCTACCTTCATTAAAAAGAACAGATTTTCTATACAAAGAAGTTAAAAACTTGAAAGAAAACTTGTTTTAAACAGGTATTATAGTTTCTTCATTCTTCTTTTGAAAATGTATTTCCTTCCTTCCTTCCTTTCTACCTTTGTCAGAAAACCATTAGGTAGGCTCAAATAAGGTAGATGGCACAAAGAAGAGAGGTCTGATAAGGGGTTCTGGCCCCCACATGAGGACAGCATCTGAGGAGGTTGGGCAGGGCAGTCGAATGGGGGATCAGGGTCCACACTTGAGGATGGTATCCACTAGAGTGGAGCAGACAAACAGACTGGAGCAGGCATTGGAGCCAGCACACTGTGGCATGGTAGCCTAGCTGGATCAGAAGATTGGTATATGGGGAGATTCTAATAGTAGAAGCCACTTTCTTATTCTCAGAGAATAGATTTACAAATAGGGAAAGGAGGAAAGCCAGAATAATTCTGTGGTATTAGATTAGAGTTGGAATTATTAATGTGAACTCATGGCTTTCAACATTAAAGAGACACATGAAAGAAAAAACATATATGTAAGTGTGTGTGTGTGTAAGTCTGTGTGTGTGTGTGTAAGAGTGTGTGTGTGTATGTAAGAGTGCTTGTGTCTGTGTTTGTATTTATGTCCTTTTAAAGGCCTGGAAGCAGTGACACATTTGTGCTAATAAGCTGAGCACACCAAATGCCCAGCCAGGTCTTGGTTTTTAAACACTATTCTTTATTAACAGAAACCAGGATTCTTAGAGAAATGGATAATTCCAGGGCTGGGACTGAACCAAAATAAGATGAACCCAGAAAGCAATGAGTGCTCAAAGAAAACTAGTGGTGCAAGTGGGTTAAGGGATAGGACTTTACGTAGTCTAAAACTACTTCCTCATAAAATACTAATTATAAAAGGAAAACAGTAATGTCAAAATGGGGAAATATGACACACCCCATCTTAATTAAGTGACCAGAGTTCAGTGCCAGTATAATGGACAAACCATATGCTGTCCATTACTGTGTAATGAAAAGACTGTAGCATTTGTGTTACCTCAGTCAAAAATGTATAACTTGGGTCTTAATCATTGGACAAAACCAAGTAAATGTCTTGTGATCATCAAAATGTCAGGATCATGAAAATCAAGGAAGTACTAAGTAACTGTTTGATTAGAAACAGACTGGAGAGATAGGACAACTGGGTGCAACATATGATACTGGAGATTCTTTGTTACAGAGATATTACTGGGATAATTAGGGAGACTTGAATGGCCTCTCTGGGTAAAGAGTAGAGGGAATTTTTTTGTACTGTTTTTACAAAGTTTCTGTAATTTTAAAATTCTTATATAGTATATAAGTTAATATTTTTATTATTTTAGGCACAATGATTATAAAGTTGTATCACCTGCATTAAGAGCAGTTGGTAACATTGTAACTGGTGATGATATTCAAACCCAGGTGAGTTCAGACTTTAATATAATAAATTAACATGAAGGACTTTAAGAAGTTTATTTATCATGTTTATGCCACTTGATTTCATATTAATCAAGATTTTAGCATTACCATAATTATTCAGGCATCTGTAATGTGACAGTAAGCATATTCTTGATAATAAGTGATCATCCTCAAATACCTCTATGTGAAAACACTATCCTAAACCTATATCAATATAAAGAAATACAAGATAGCAGCTTGGCTCTTGAGGGACTTAATGATTCGATTGAAGAGAAAATATATTTTAAAACAAAGCAAATTATCAGAGGTAGTACATAGACTATCAGTTAACAGGCACCCATGGGGATTGGTAGCTGTTGGATAAATGTAAGTAGTCTCTCCATTAACAGGAATTCAAGCAACCGGCACTCAAGTAACTGGCAAAATCTCAACCAACTGGCAAAAACATTGTGCTGCTTGAGAGTGCTGATTGCTTGAGTTCCAGTTAATAGAAAGTCTACTGCATATATTTTCTGATAGTTGATTGATCAGTAAAAGCTATAAAAGTTTAAAAAAGAAATGGTGCTGAGAAATCATTGTAAGTTCCAGAAAGGAGTTGAAGCTAAAGCTAGATCTTAAAAGTAGAGAAGAACTTGAATAGACTAGAAGAGACGTTATGTGAACATAGGTACAGAGGCAGATGTGTGAGGTAGAAGAGGTACTAAACTTGACAGGAAAAGAAACTGAGAGGATGATTGATTATAAATAGGTTAGAAGTTACAGGGATTGCAAATGGAAGGCTTTTTAGAGTAGATTGAAGACCTAGATTATGAGAATGGAAGGAAGGATTAGAAAGAAACACTTCTGGAATTGGCAATTAGCTACATATGTGAGATATCAAAAAAGATTGTCTTCAGATCTGGAATAGTCTTCCTTGAAGATAGAACTTAAACTCTGTGATACATTAGATTCTTTTTTGTTTGCCACCATACAAGTAAACTTTTATTCTAATCTACATACTTTTTAAAATGTTTAATCTTTAAAAGTTCTATTTATTAATAGACACCTTAGTTAGTAAACAGTTGATCCTTAGTAATTGATAGTTATTCATTTAAAATAACTCTTTAAGTAAAAATACCCTTCTAAATGTATACTGTTTTCAGCAGAACTGTAGTCCACTGCTTCATACATTCTTCACCAAGTAAATATAATGTGAATTATTGTGGGTACTTTGAAATTGGGAACCTAACCTTGCTCTAGAAAAAAGAATATAAAGGAACAAAACAGAATATATTTCTTTACAAAAGAAACTAAGTGGGACAGTAAAAATTTTAACGAAACAAGTAGACTTACTCTACACTTTTAAGGTTTCTTTTCATCAATTTATTTGGCAGAAGTAGAGGTTGGATCTTGACCAGTCACCAGATTTCTCTTGAAGTAGTTACATCAGTTGAACTCAGTGCATTTATAAACTTGAAGGACGTACCTCTGAGTGTCCTGCTTATTTACCTTTCAGTGCATTGAGGACACTTCACTACACCAACTTTAGAAAGTTTGGGCAAAATGGAAGGGTAGAAGATAGGAAGTGACTGAGTTTTACTTTGAGAGGAATTTTTTTTAAATTTAGTTTTTCATAATGGTTTTGTATTTCTAAATAACTCATTAGTATATTTTTATATAGTATTTTTGCTATAAAACTGTTTCCATTTCTGACTTTTGTTTTAGGTAATTTTGAATTGCTCTGCATTACCCTGTCTCTTACACTTATTGAGTAGCCCAAAGGAGTCAATCAGAAAAGAAGCCTGCTGGACTGTTTCTAACATTACTGCTGGAAACAGAGCTCAAATTCAGGTAAATAACCTTTCAAACCTCAGAAAACAGGGAGATCTCAGAAGTTAGTTTGGAAAAAAAATGAGCATTTTATTATTAATGTTTTTTAGTGAGTTACTAAAAAAGTTTCTTGAAAAGTATTTTAAAGAACATAGCCTTTTTCTCCTCTAAAGTAGTAACATTTACTTATAGTATTCTAATAAGGAATAGCAATTATATATATAATTGTCCAGCAGTGCCTGATACATAATAGTCTTAAAAAAGAGGATTGATACTCATTAGTTTTAAAAAACTTAAGCAATGATATTCCTGTCAGAACTTTTGAACAAGGATTTATTAGGGCCCTGTCAAACTGCTTGGGTCAGTAATTACTTATCCATTTGATCAGTCACCTGCCTTGTGTTTTATCACCTCTAAAATTTAATTTCTGCTAATACAGTCTTCAGTCTTAAAAGGAAAGTATGTGAAAGTTTGTTGAAAGGTTAGAAATAAAATATTTTCAAAGGTTTTTAAAAAGCCTTATATTTTAAAGTCATTGAGTTTCAAGTTTCCTCTACTTACTATTTGCATTGATTATGCTATATCATTTTTCCTCTTCAGTCTGTTATAGATGCAAATATTTTTCCTGTTTTGATTGAAATTCTTCAGAAAGCAGAGTTTCGTACCAGAAAAGAAGCAGCTTGGGCTATAACTAATGCAACATCAGGAGGCACTCCAGAACAAATAAGGTGTGTTACAGATTTTTTTAAGTTGTTTTTTTATTATAAATGTAAATGACATGAAATTCAAAATAATAAATATTTTTTATTTGTTGATAAAGCTAAAATATTTTGTGATTTTAAAATATAAGCATTTCTAATGTGGAATGACTGTTATTCATTTACAGTGGGTTTTTTTTTCATTTAAAGCATAATTAATATTGTTCTACTTGGCAGACTGAAAATTCAGAGATCAGAACTCTGAAAAGAATAGTCTGTGTTAATTTGCAAAATATACTCTCATGCACATTAAATAACAGATCTTTAAATTACGTATGTGTAACTTTATTATATAGAAATGGCTAATAAAGTTGAACATCTACTTATTTAAAATAGACATTTGTTTATATAATGTTCTTCTAATCGTTGTTAGACTTATCTGTGGATAGTATCTTACTTCTATTTTTCTATACTAATTTTTTCCTTTTTTATGATAGCTTTTTTATTGTACGCCTTTTATTGTTAATTGGCTTGTTGCTTTTATTAACAACACTAACAGTAGGTATATGGGCTTTGAAGTCAGTCTGCTTTCAAATCCTGCTTCAGTAAAAGTTGTGTGACCTTGACAAGGACACTTAACCTCTATGTTACACAGTTTCTTCATTTTTTAAAATGGATTCAATAAAGGCTGGTACCTGATACTAATATCTTAACACATAAATGCAGTTCATACATTTAAAGTGTTTAGTGTGGTGCCTAAACATTAAGTTCCCTTCTAAGATTAGCTTGTTATTATTTGCATTAATCATAATTTTTATGATCAGTATTGATTTCTAAGTCTCTTTTCATCTTATACTTTTACTCTCTTTTCCCCCCATGGTAAAGGTCTACTTTGTACTTCTATAAAAGCCTAATATCCTATGGAATCTTCTTGTTCTGAGGACCCTCCATGAAACTCAGGACTTTGTAGGTTTCTTGAAGTGACTATTTAGGAAGTATATTCTAATGAGTATTTGATTTGGTTCTTAATTTGTAAAATAAGAAGTTGGACTACTGTGCTATTTTAGAAATCACAGGATTTTGAAATCTGTTTATTGTGAAATCATTGTCTCTTATTGCCTTCATTTGTACTATTACCTTGCTCTTTCAAATTCATATCTCTATATGTTGAATATATTTGCGCTGCTTTTAGTTTCCATTTCACCTCTTTGCTTTAATTATTTCTGTCTCATTTGTGTCATGAATACAAGCAGTAATAAAACAAGATTTTTCCTTTGTTCTAGCTTTTTTTTTAATACTAATACTATTTTTATATGCTTCGAGGCCCCCAGTTTGTTCAACTAAAAACAGTTGTATTTTTTCCTATTTATTTTCATCATGATGTTTATTATATATATTATTCCTTGAAGTTTTTAGTACAAATCAAGTATCCAAACCGAGTTCATTATTTTTCTAATCATTTTCACCATTTCATCAAGTCTACGTATATGGGGAAAGGCCTTGATTTCAGATTAGGTTTAGCATGCATACCGCTAATGTTTGTGAAGTATCTAACATTGCCAGTTGTTAAAGCTAAATCATTTCAGTTATTGAGCATCAGTAGTGTATCAGGTGCTTTCACATTTTTTTTCTCCTTTAACTCAGTAACTTTCTGAGATAGTTATTCATTCAACAAATCTATTTGATGAATTACAGTATAGTATATGGCAGATGAATGCTCTAGTGAAGGTGTGTACATTAAAAAAAAAGATGGAAATTAACATTTATTGAGTGCCTAGTGTATTCTCACAACAACCCTCTGAATTTGGTACTATTATTATCCCCATTTTAAGATGGGGAAACTGAGGCACAGAGCAATTATTCAAAGTCACACAACTAATAAGGAGTGGAATTGGGGTTTCAAGTCTGACTTCAGAGCATAGTTTTACCTTTATGCTTAATCTGAACTTTTGCCAAGTGAACAAATCAGTTACCTTAATTACTTATAGAGAATGGAAGAAGAGCTAATAAGAACTAGAAAAGAACAAAGCATGCTGAAAATCAGTAATTTTTGTGATCATTACTGTTATAGTTATTCACAACATGGCCTATTTTGCCTTCTATGCTTCTGAAACAGAGTAGACATTTCAGAACATTAGCTATGATTATATTTTGTGGGAAATCTCCTGAAGTTTGATTTGGATCTTCCTTTTTCCTCTCCATTTTCACCTACCTTGATATGATCCCTACCCCCCCCCAAAAAAAATCCTCTAACCCACTTAGTGTTGATATGCCATGCAAAAACAGCCCAAGTACCAATTAGCTTGCATGTATATTTTTGTAATATTTGTAATACCATGTATTGCTAATTATGCTGAATTATGAGAACAGGAGATTTAAAAAGTTTTCAGGTTTCTCTGTAAGTAAATATTTAATTGTTTTTAATGTTTGAGTTTATAGGAATACTTTTCTAATTGTTTATATAACATTTCATTGAATATTTTCATGTCATTGTTATAAATAACATTTAAGTCTTTTTCAATGTTTTATCTCACCTTTTTTTTCAATTACTCTGAAGGTATTTGGTAGCCTTAGGCTGCATTAAACCACTTTGTGACCTATTGACTGTAATGGACTCTAAAATAGTCCAAGTGGCTTTAAATGGACTTGAAAATATTTTACGTCTTGGAGAACAAGAATCTAAGCAGAATGGTATAGGCATTAATCCATACTGTGCTCTCATTGAAGAAGCATATGGTAAGCAGTCAGTTAAAAATTCATAATTACCATCAATTCTTTTTTTTAATTAGGATATAATTGACGTATTACATTGGTTTCATTTGTACAATGTAATGATTCAGTATTTGTATATACTGTGAAATGATCACCACAATTCACCATACATAGTCACAAAAAATGCTTTTTCTTGTGAAGAGAACCTTTAAGATTTAATCTCTTAGCAACTTTTAAATTTGCAATATTATTATCTATAGTCCAATTGTATACATTATATTTTTATGACTTACTCATTTGTAACTGGAAGTTTGTATCTTTTGACCACCTTCACCTATTCACCCACCATTCACTTCCTGCCTCTGGTAACCACCAATCTGTTTTCTGTGTCCATGAGTTCTTAGTTTTTTTTTGTTTTTTTTAAGTCCACATAAATGAGATCATATGGTATTTTTTTGTCTGTCTGATTTATTTCACTTAGCATTAATAACACTCAAGATCCATCCATGTCACAAATGACAAGATTTCCTTCTCTTCTGTGGCTGAGTAATACTGCATTGTAAATATACATTATTATCCATTCATCCATTGATGGACACTTAGGTTGCTTCCATGTCTTGGTTATTGTAAATATTATGCTGCAGTGAACCAAGGGGGTGCGTATATCTTTTCAAGTTAGTGTTTTTGTTTTCTTTGGATAAATACCGAGAAGTAGAATTGCTGGATCATATGGTAGTTCCATATTTAATTTTTTGAAGAACTTCTATACTGTTTTCCATAGTGGCTGCACCAATTTCCATTTCCACCAATATTACACAAGAGTTCCCTTTTCTCCACAACCTCACCAACACTCATTATCTTTTGTCTTTTTTGATAATAGGTGTGAGGTGATATTTCATTGTGGTTTTGATTTGTATTTCTTCATGATTAGTGATATTGAGCACCTTTTCATGTACCTGTTGGACATCTGTGTGTCTTCTTTGGAAAAATTTCTTTTCAGATTATCTGCCCCTTTTTAAATTAGGTTCTTTGATTTTTTTGCCTTTGGGTTGTGTGAATTCTTTATATATTTTGGATATTAACCCCTTATTCAGGTATATGATTTGCAAGTATTTTCTCCTCTTCTCCTTATCTCCTATGCCTTTTCATTTTGTTGATGGTTTCCTTAATTGTGCAGAAGTTTTTTAGTTTGATGAAGTCTCACTTGTTTATTTTTGCTTCAGTTTCCTTCACTTTTGGTTTCATATCCAAAAATATCATTGCCAAGCTGAATGTCAAGGATCTTACCACCTATGTTTCCTTTGGCGAGTATTATGGTTTTAAGTCTTATGTTCACGTCCTTAATTCATTTAACATTAGTTTTTGTGTATGGTGTAAGAAAATGGTCCAGTTGCATTGTTTTGCACATGGTTGTCCAGTTTTCCTAGCACCATTTATTGATGAGCCTGTCCTTTTCCAATGCTTATCTGTGGCTCTTTTGTCTTGTACATTAATCTCCCATATATGTGTGGGTTTGTTTTTGAGCTTTTATTTCTGCTGCTTTGATTTGTTTTTATGTCAGTACCATACTATTTGGATTACTGTAGCTTTGCAATATAGTTTGATGTCAGGGAGTATGATGCCTCCAGCTTTGTTTTTCTTTCTCAAGATTGCTTTGGCTATTCTGGGTCTTTGGTGATTCTATACAGATTTTTTGGTTTGTGCTGATTATGTGAAAAATGCCCGTGGAATTTTGATGGGGATTGCATTGAATTTGTAAGTTGCTTTGGGTAGTATGGACATTTTAATAATATTAATTCTTCCAATCCATGTGCACAGAGTATCTTTCCATTTATTTGTGTCTTCTTCAGTTTCTTTCATCATAGTTTTCAGTGTACAGGTCTTGCACTTCCTTTATTCTTATGTTTTTTTTTTTTTGGTATACAATTATAAATAGGATTTTCTTAATTTCTCTAATAGTTTATTAGTGTATAGAAACACAACAAATATTTGTGTATTAATTTTCATATCCTATTTGTCTTGTCTTTGGTAAAAATTTGAATTATATTTTACAGTTGTTTAATGACTTTTCTCCCATTTTTTACCTTCTCATTTTCATAAGACAAACCATGTTCATTTGTATTTGATAAATGACTCAATCTAATCTTCTGTTTCTTCAAAGTTTACAAAGTCCCTACAGAGATTTTATGCATTTTTTGCATTTTATTTAGGCTAGATTTAAAAAAAGATTTTTTTATTTTTAGACTTATTGGGGTATGGATAGATTTTCCTAATTGGATTCTTAGTATATAATCAGTGCCGAAGCGAGCACTGATTGGATTCTTAAAACACTTAACTCACGTGGAATTTATTTTGGGATAAGGCATGAATATAAGTTGATATTTTTCCTTTTAATGTATTTCTATTAAATAATCACTTTGTGTCCTTACTCCCATTAAATTATATGGTTAATTCAAGCTTTTATTATTCTTAAACCACACATGGGATATTACTCTGCCTTTACTTCAAATTAGATATAAAATGTCACTGGTTAAGATATATAAATATAACATGTTAATCACTAATTTAAGAGTATTTCCTTACTGCAGTCATTATATTGATCCCAAGTTATACTAGAGTTTGGGATATTCTTTGATTGTATATAGATATGACTACAATAAGACAATATTATCCTGCAATAATATAATTGAGATTTTTCTATAATTAAATAAAAAGTATTTTCAGCATTATCCAGAATTGTGTGTAGATTTTTTTTTTTGTAAGCAATAAAGTAGAGTGCTGTGGATTCTCCTTATCCTATCAAAATGGGGGTTTTCAGTTTTACTTAATAGGTTCTACTTTTAAAAACAATATAGTAGCTATATTGGATTTGCAAACAATGCTCATTTGTTCCATATTGATACTCTCTAGCTCATTCTATGAGAGAATGTGCATATGTTTGCTCCTATTTCACTTTTATTCATTTTTGTTTTTGTTTTGTTGCTTTTCCTTTTTGTGCTATTTAGCATAGTTACTCTGGCAAAAGACCTGTCGAGTTACATAATCTAGTACTGTCATTTTAAAATTGAGAAACTAAAGTACAGAGGAACCAAACTTACTTGGGCAAAATGACATAGCTAACAGTCTGATTTCTTATGCTTAGGCCTGTGCTACTTCCTCATACCATACTGCCCCATACTCTCATTCTTGAAGAATAAGGCATAAGTGCTGGCTATCAGTATATGCAAAAATTGGATTAAAAAAATGCCAGTCTACTTCTCAGGGGATTGATGGGTACTATTATATCATTATTTTGATTTGAATACATGTTGAAACTTTACTAACAGTTTTGTATATATATACACATATGCTTTGTATAATAGGTCTGGATAAAATTGAATTTCTGCAAAGCCATGAAAATCAAGAAATTTACCAAAAGGCTTTTGATCTGATTGAACATTACTTTGGTGTTGAAGACGATGACCCCAGCATTGTACCACAGGTGGATGAAAACCAACAACAGTTTGTATTTCAGCAGCAGGAAGCACCAATGGAAGGGTTTCAACTTTAACTTGGCAGGGGAAATTTAATGGCTAAAAAGGGTAGTTTCAGATGTCTCCTCTTCGTTACAGTGTCAGTAGGAATGTTTGATGTGTTTTTATGTAGAACAAAAAAGGAAGAAGTTGATGCACTTTTGAAAAGCAAAACAAAACAAAAGTTTCCATTCAGATACAACCTTTTGGTATAGTTTTGTTTTTATTTTGGTGTGCCTATATTTATGTCTTTTATTGTTTTAACTATTTTTACTCTATGAACAATTAAATGCGTTACAAAATTATTTAAAAAGAAGCTTGAAAAGGAGAACTTTGGTAAAGTATTCCATATGGTTCTGAATATTTTCCAGCATTCTTAGAAACTGTATATTAGCAGTACAGATAGTTACAATTTCATCTTGGCAGTAAGTCTGACAGGCCCAATCTCTATTAAATCTACCTCTATCTTGAAGCAAAAACAAAAACAAAAAAGTTCAGAAGCATGAAACAGTGTAAAAGCTAAATTATAATGTGAAAATATCTATTACCTTAAATTATAAATCACTGTGTTGTAGGCTATACTTTGCAAAAAATAAAAAATTCACAGCCAAAAACCTGAAAATTTATTTATGAAACACAGAAGAAATACTGTACTGATAATCAATTAAAATGTGGCAATTGTGAAGAGAGAAGCTGTTCTTCATGTTGAACACATTAATGATTACACAGCATTTAAATATTTGTGTTTTTAACATATAAATACTATTAGTATATTTTGTATTTTGACCAAATGTGCTACCAGTTTTGAAATAGTGTTTTATTATTTTTTCACTCATGTTAAAAAGCATCATGATAGAGATGCCATCATGAATCTAAAGTAGTGCTGCATAGCAAAAATAATACTGTAATTCTTTCTCTGATTTTTCAGAGCAGTGATTGAAGTTTCATTTTCTGTTTAATAATGAGTTTAGGTACTTCAATGGCAAAATTATTCTGGAGAAATCACCTTTTTCTGTGCTGAAGTTTATTACATACCCTAATGTTAGACATTAAGATTATATTAATGACAGTTGCTAAGGATTCTTTAATGTAATTGAAATCTGTATTGGGAAATTTTTTTTTTTGTAATACTCAAAGGGTCATACTGCTTCTTGTCATGAGTCAGTGTATTAAATTACTTTGTATCAGATTGGTTAATATATGTGTTTCTATATTAAAAGCAAATCTCTTCAAACTGAAAATTTTTTAAAAGTTTCAATAGAAAAAATACATATATTTATTTATACATATGTGTATGTGTGTTAGTCTCACAGTACTATATTTGATTGAGTTCTAAGCAATATGGTACTGTTGAACTTAAGTCTTTTCATTTATAGTTATATGCAGGCTATTTACATTTCCAATTATAGAACTAAAATACTTATTTAAAATTTGTTTACAACTGTTTTAAGATGGGAACTAAAGCATTTTTGATATGATTCATAGTCTATTCTGTAAAGGAATATTTCATTTATGATACATGTAGCATTTATAATGTTTCTGCTGGAAATCAGAGGCATGTTACAAGAAGAAAATGTATATATGAGTAGTTTTAAATAGTATGGCACTTTGTAAATTATATATCATGAAATTAAACTTTTGGCAAGACACTTATAACCTACAGCTATAAAACACAGGTTTAAATGGTGTCCTTAATGTTGACTGTATCTGCCAAACCTCTTCTATATTAACTAGAGGATTGTCTCTGTGCCCTTTTTATTGTAGTGGAAGTTATGAAGTTAAGTATAAAAAGGTTTTCTTTTGCATTGTATATGTTCAAGAGAACAGGGTATTTACATTAAAGGTTACCAAATTAATGGTTATTTCATCAGATAAACACTTTTTTTGTGGTATAGATGGTTCTAAGTATTAGGTGACAGGGTATTCTATTCTTTCTAATCAATTGAACTTAATAATGCAGCATAAGTCATAAAGTAACCAGCTGTGCCTGCTTTTATTTTGAGGACCCTGTAGTCACATTAACAAATCTCTAAGCCACATCTTTCAAACAAAATAATTATTATAGAAAGAAAAATAAATATGTATGTTTGTGCACATGATCACACATATGGAATGACCTTTGAGGGATTTTAAAATCTCTGCTAGTAAAACAAATATATCTATATATGACCATATTTCAAGCATTCAGATATAAAATTATATTTAATTTTGTGGATCTATTACTTGAACAGTTAATTTGGTTAGATTTGAATGCAAGGGACAATATCTAATAGTTGGGACCAGCTATTGACGTAGCGATGACTTTACTGAACCAAGACTAGCAAATACTTTGTTCTTAAACAGTTTTTTCACCATGACTACTTCTTTCACATGTACTGTTTAAAATGCTCCAAATCTATTTTCATTAATCTTCACTGACCCATGTTGGGAAAAAAATGTTTTTAACTTGTTTTCCTAAGTTTTATTGTATTTAAATCTGAGAGAAACTGTGCCAAAAAATATTAAAACATGTTGTAAAGGGGAACATATGCAACATTAATGCAAAAAACCAAGATAATACTTGAAAGAGTCCTTTGCATTTACTTCATTAAATTTTGTTGAATTTGAATTGTTACTAGTTAAACTATGCAATTTCGCTTACTTGTTTTATATTTGTTAAGTACTTGACACTGGCCTGATTCTTTTTACTGTGTTTTATTTTGAGAGGTGTTCCTAGGATTTAATTTTTAGTGTTATTTTGTTCACTTACTGGTTGCAGCAGAACAAGAAAGCAAAAAAATAAATAAATAAATAAAAATAAATGAAGAGTAACAAAATCTTCTGGCACAGAAATAACATATTTGGTAACTGTAAAACACATTTACAGTTAAAGCTTGATATATTGGATAAAGGACTAAAAGAAACATTACCTTTGCCTTCATATTTTTTCTTAAGAAGGAGCATTATGGAAAAAGTAACTATAATAGAAAATCTTAGTGGATTTTTGTTGCTGTTCTAAATTCAGCAATCTACTGGCTGCTTTGTGAAACTGTGAAATCAAAGTAATTATTGTTATCCTTTACTTACTTTAGTTCATAGCATTACTGTTTTATGAACTGTCACATATTAGGAGCCAGTATGATAGGGCTCTAAAAGGACAATGCATCTTTAAATTCTGGTTGGGGAGTGAGATGAGGGGAGGATATTGTTGCCTAACTAAATAAACCAACATTTGAGCAGTATGCAATATTATGAAATGTTACAGCACTATATTAAAAAAAAATAAAATACTATTTTACAATTGCATTCATATAAGTGTGTCTGTTTCGTTTGTTCTCACTAATGATTGTATATTTCTAGAGGAGCAAAAACAGATACCCTCATTGATTAAAATTCCATCCATTTTCTAAAACCAGTAAGATTTTGTTTGTAGCATATCTGATTGAAGCAGTATGTTGCTTTTTAGAACCTGTATACTCGTATTCTTCTGTAATAAGAAGCATGTCTAATTTATCTTTGTATCTCAAATCTTGGCAATTAGTGGACATTCACATGATTGAGATTATTTTTTCTTTTCTGTTATTTTAAAGCAATACAATGCATGTATTTAAGGAGTAGAGTTTTAAATCTAATAAATAGGAATAAGAGGGAATGTCTGATTTAACTTTTCTTCATGTGCTCTGGAACCTAAGTCACCTAGTAGCCAAGCCTAGGTCCCTCTAGCCTAATGTTTATCTTATTTCACTACCATAGTTTTTGTGTTTGGCTGGCTTAATTTCCTTCAGTATTTGAAACTGTTAATCACAGAGTAGTGAAAATAATTGAATCAGTTCTTTTTAGGGCACCTTGCTTCCAGTAAGGCAATTATCAATTTTGGTGGCAAATGAATTACTAAGAACATGAAAATACAATGTATAGGGCAAACAATAGACTTAACTATGCACTGGAGTTCAACTTCCCAGAATTCCCTATGTACACCCTTTAATGATATGTTTGTTTAATTGTATTTATATTCTTCAATTTTCTTTCCTATTTGAACAGTTGACTAGTTCAATGAGCTCAGGATCCCTGTTTTATCATATCTAATGATTTGTATGTTTGTTTTAGTAGTTTAAGTTTAGGAGACATTGCAATTTTCTGTTCTGTTTGAAAAAATTTTTCAGACAATTACACTGGCAAACAGTGGTGTACAACACCAACTAAAATGTTGATTGGGGGTAACCCCATCAAGTAAAGAACTTGAAATGCTCAGTAGTTAATGTATGAACATTTTAATTTGTAAGCAGTAAGACAGTTTAGGAAATTTAATGTGTAATACCCCAAAATGCCTGTTATTTAAAAATTGAGTGTTTATTTAGGCTTTGATGTTTTATTTTTATAGGTGAGAAAACTGAAACTCAGAAAATTTACATTATTGGCTTATGTAAGCACAACTAATACCTTTCCAAGTCAAGTTTGTCCAGCTCTGTGCCCTTTCCTTTTTCCCATCAATGTGAAGTTTCTGTTTTGTTTTGGTATTTGGTATTACCTTATGAGTTGTTATGTAAGCAATTTTATTTTATTATATCAACTTACACTCTCAATATATAATGATATGCTCTGGAGGGTCTCAGAGCTGGACTCACTTGTTTTAATTATAACAAAACAGCTAAATGAAATACTTATTTGCGTTATAGTACAAAAATGTAAATAAATAAAATTGAGATGCTTAATCAGGACTTCTTTTGCTTCTTGAGTAATGGAAATTTTATGCAGAATATGGAAGATCTTATGGGCATCAGTGCAAGAAACAGAGCTAACGTCTCTGGGAAATGGAATGTTTGTCTCTGTCTCTCTTGGGTCTTACATGTTTCTTGTCACTATTATATGTGTCAGCTCCATTTTTTTATTGTTAAATTTATTGAGATGACATTGGTTAGCAAAAGTTACATAGGTTCCAGGTGTACAATTCTACAGTCCATCATCTGTGTGTTGTACTATGTGTTCCTCACTTAGTTCTTTTTCCATCACCATATATTTGACAAACTACTCCCTCTTCTCCCACCTCCTCTCCCCTTACCCTCAGGTAATTACGAAATTATTGACTGTGTCCGTGAGTTTTTGTTTTTTTGTTGCTTTCAGTTTTATATTCCACATGTGAGTGAAGTCATATGGTTCTTGTTTTTTTCTCTCTGACTTATTTTGCTTAGCATGATGATCTCAAAGTCCATTCATTTTGTCACAGTGGCAGTATTTCATATTTTTTTTTATAGCTGAGTAAGATTCCTTGTGTATTATGTACCACAGCTTTTTTATCCAGTCATCTACCAAAGGGCACTTTGTTTGTTTCCACCATGAACAGTGCTGCCATGAATAGCACTGTGATGAATATTGGGGTACAGAAGGCTTTGCTGACAAAGGTTTTCAAATTTTGAGGACAGATCCCCAGAAGGGGGATTACCAGGTCAGATGGTAGCTCCATTCCCAATTTTCTGAGGAACCTCCACTCCGCCTTCCACAGTGGTTGTACCAGTTTGCACTCCCACCAGCAGTGTACCAGAGTTCCTTTCTCTCCACATCCTCTCCAGCACTTGTTATTCCTTGTCTTGTTGATAATAGCCATTCTCACAGGTGTGAGGTGGCATCTCATTGTGGTTTTGGTTTGCATTTCCCTGATAGCTAATGAGGATGAGCATTTTTTCATATGTCTGCTGGCCATTTGTATTTCTTCATGGGAGAAGTTTCTCTTCAGGTCCTCTGCCCACTTTAATAGGATTGTTTGGTTTTTATGTTGTTGAGTCACATGAGTTCTTTATATATTTTAGATATTAGACCCTTATCTGATGCATTGTTTGCAAATATTTTTTTCCATTCGGTTGGCTGTCTCTGCTTTGTTGATGGTTTCCTTTGCTGTGCAGAAGTTTTTTAGTTTGATATAGTCCCATTTGTCTATTTTTGTTTTTATTTCCCTTGCCTTTGAGATGAGGTTCTTGAAGTCCTCTGTGAGCCTGTGATCTGTAAGTTTAGAACCAATGTTTTCTTCTATACAGTTTATTATTTTGGGAAAAATTGAATGTTTTAAACTGGTGGACAGCTTCACTTTTGAGGATTTCCTCTGTTTGCTTTCAGTTATAGTTGATATGTTTTAAAAAACAAGTATCTAAAATAACATGGCAATATTTAATATATTCTTTATTTAGGGCTTCAACATGACTATTTTCTGAACATTCCATCATTTAAATTGTTTTATTATAAAATATACACAAAAGAGAACAATGTGTAAGAAGAAAGATAATAAAATTAATACCTAGTCACTACTCAGCTTAATAAATTATTATCAGATGTTTGTAACCATTACTCTTGATTTTATTAATAATTCTTGTGCTTTTCCTCATTGTTCTATCTCATATATATGTATTCCTAAAATATATAGATTCACTTGCTTCTTTTGGAATGTATAAAATAGAATATTTTCTGTATTCTGTGATGTTTTTTAGCTCAATGTTTACATTTTTTGAGATTCATGTTAATGCATGTATTTGTGGTTCATTGATTTTCTTTCTGTATACTATTTCATTTTGTGGCTACAAAATGGAATCTCTAATAGGGCAAGTCTTCTATCATCTCAGGATTGTTTTAGCTCTGTATTTCTATATAAATGTAGAATTCACTTGTCAAATTACATGAAAAGCCACATAGTGATTTTGGATAAAATTATATTTAATCAATAGGACAATTTCGGAGGAATTAACATCTTAATGATACTCTTTCAATGCATGAATAAGTTATAGCTCACCATTTTTTAAGATCTTTTTTGCTGTATTTCAACAAAATTTTACAATTTTAAAATTAAAGGTCATTCACATCTTTTACTTCAAAGAGAAAAAAATACATCACTGTAAAGTAAAAAAATACTGTTGTATTTCTAGCTAACCTATTTAGTCATTCCTTGCCACAGCTTACTATATTTAAATGGATACCTTTCCAATTTGCATCCTAGAGCTAAAATTTTTTCAAAGAATAATGTTTCAATATGGGATACTGATGAGTATACAGTAAGGAAAATTTCTTAGGCTATTACAACACTTTTGTATTGAAGCTTGAGGATGATTTGTACATTTGTATGAATCACCTTTTTCTCATGTGAAAAGGATTTTTTATTTATTTTTTTTTTTTGGTTATGTGGGTAGTTCCCTGGCTGGGAATCGAACCCAGGCCGCAGCATTGACAGCGCTGAAGCCTTAGCCACTACACCACCAGGGAGCTCCTGAAAAGGATATTTAAGTTGTACCAGAAAACTGACAATCCAGGCTTGCTGGCCTAGCCTGTGGCATTTTTGTTATGATTGGAAATCACACTGGTCCCTTTAAAAGGGGGAAAAAGTCACACAAAAGAATTTCCCTTCACCTTTTTCATTCATCCCTTCACTCTCCTACTCTCTGGCAACCATCAATTCTCTGTCTCTATGGGTCTTTTTTTGTTGTTATTTTTTGTTTTTTTAGATTCCACATATAGGTGAAATCATATGGTATTTGTCTTTTGCTGAGTTATTTCACTTAGTCCATCCATGTTGGCACAAATTGCAAGATTTCATTCTTTATTGCTGAGTAATATTCTCTCTCTCTCTCTCTCTCTCTCTCTCTCTCTCTCTCTGTGTGTGTGTGTGTGTGTGTGTGTAAAATCACATCTTTATTCATCTATCAATGGACACTTATCTTGCTTCCACAACTTGGCTATTATAAACAATGCTGCAATCAACATGGGGTGCATGCATCTTTTCAAATTAGTGTTTTGGTTTTCTTTGAATAAATACCCAGAAGTGGAATTGCTGGGTCATATGGTAGTTCTATTTTTAATTTTTGGAGGCATCTCCATACTGTTTTCCATAGTGGCTGCACCAGTTTACATTCCCACCAACAGTGCACAGGGGTTCTCTTTCTTCCACATACTCGCCAATAATTGTTATTTGCTTCCTTTTTGATAATAATCATTCTGAGCAGCCTCTGAGAAAACATTTTTTAAGCTGTTGATGAAAGATATGGCTTTACTTCTAATGGCATTGCCAGACACAATCATATTACCTCCTGACTGCACATTTATGGACAGTGTCATTATTGGTTCCACCATGAACCAGTGAACCTTTGGCATCCTATTTTACATGAATTTCGGCTTTCCAAATCCAGATTCCACTGTCATAACTAAGGCTATCTCGATATCTGGTTAGTCCATGGTACCAAATGGTTACCTCTAGTTCCTGGTTTGATGGCAAGGTAAACTTAATTGTGCTCACAAAAATGTCTTTAATCAAAGCTCTGGAGTCTTAGTAATTGGGAAATTAAAGATATATTGATTGATTCCTGCTGCTGCCATTGCTTTACCCACTGTTCCAGCCTGGACACTACCTTGTATATACCTATCAAAACCTAGCTGCTTGTGGAGCTTTGTCCCACAGGGTGACCGTAGGTGACGTTGGGAACAAAATGTATCCAAGTGCCGAAAATCCGTCCTGGAGTCCAGCATCCAGGGGCTCTCAGCCCCTAATTTGCCAGATGGCTGTTGAAGGTGGACAGGCCAGTGTTGCAGCTGGAGGCCATGGTGACCAAGAGAAGGATGAGCTGACTCGTTTGCAGTATGTTGTGACCCTCTTTATCTCTGGTAATTCATTTTCTCTTCAAGTTTATTTCATCAAATGTTAATCCAGCCATGGTAGCAACAATTTGGTTAAGAATTATCTGCTATATCATCATCATTTTACTTTCAAATCTGTATTCTGTTGTTTCAGTTATGTCTTTTGTATGCAGCATATTATTGTGTTTAATACATTCTAAGTATCTTTGTCTTTACTTACCAGAGTTAGGTTCATTTATTCTGACTACTGACATATCTCAATTAATTTTAACCAGGCTGTTTTGTCCTGTTTCTCTTATTTTCATTCTCTTTTTTCTTTCTCTCGGCTTGCCTTTTGACAAAGTTCATTTATTTTTTAAACAATCTCTACTTGTTTGAAAGTTCATATTTTTCTGAGTTACCCTAGGACTGACTCTCTCTCTCTCTCTCTCTCTCTCTCTCTCTCTCTCTCTCTATATATATATATATATATATATATATATTTTTTTTTTTTTTTTTTTTAACTTAACAAAATGTAAAGTTAACTGATATACCTACCTTCCTCTCCATCAACAAGAATCATACTCCTATAACTTATATGCTTAATATTTTTCCGGCTCAGAAGTTGATAATTTTAGAATATACTCAGTTTATTTTGATTTAACCAGTTTTGTTTTTCATTTGACTATAACCATTCACTTGATTCTCTATATACATATTTATATATAAATATACATATCTATATATTTACATATATGTATAAATCTTCTACTGGTTCTGTTTCTCTAGTAGAACCCTGACTGATAAAGGTACACTTCAGTTCAATCCTCTGACCATATAGGCTTCCTGGGACTCTGGCTTCACGTGGCTATCCATACTCTCATTTTCTCGGCCTCACGTTTCTGTCTGTTCTCTCTAGCATATGACTCCCTAGGATACTGAGATGCTTCCTTGCCAAATAGCATCATAAATAAGATAGGCTTATCTCCCTGGATATTTACTTTATTAGTATCTGTAGCAATTCCTCATTCCCCAACAGTTCAGCTAAGTGTTTTAAAAGATGTTCTAAAAAATACTTTATTCAGAATTTTTAGTTCAATATTAGATGACTTCTCTGGACATCTAGTCTGCCATTCAACCAGAAGTAAAAATCATCACATTTAACTATAAATATTCTGAGTGTTTCTATAATATTTAAACTGTCCTAGAATTCTTCAAGCAGAGTGTACAAAAACAAAAACAAAAACAAAACTTCAAGGAAGTATACAGAGTAAGATATTTTTTGAGAGAATTGATTTCCAGGTCTTTAAACTCCATATATACTCTTTGCTAAATTTGATTTGTCTGAAAATAGGCCTGTGGTCTGCTGGTCCTCCTTTTTCATCTCTCCTCATAATCAACTCTGTACCATTGTGTCCAAAAATGTACTTCTCGTCTCTTCTGAATCCTACGCATGCTTTGCTCTGTGGTACAAAAACCTTCTGGATGAGAAATGGATAATTCAAGAACAGACAGCTCCTGAGAAAGAGATCCACATGGGCAAAGCGAAGAGAGCTGGTGTGCAAAATGCTAGAGCAGCCCATGCCTTGTTTCATCTAGGTGGTGAACTCCTAACAATGCTTCCTGCCTTCTCTATCTATCCTAGAGTTGAATTTGAAGTGAGATTATCATCACAGGATTGTGTTCTAACATGTTCATTTTCAAATCAAAATAAGATACTTACTAACAGAAAGTAAGAAATTTATTTGGCTTATTTGTTTGACAATGGTGACTGACTTTTTCCTTAAAATTACAAAGCAGGCATCCTCCAGAAATTGAATGAGCTAACTACGTAGCTTCAAAGACACGATGAAAAATATATTTAAGAGACATTTAATATATAATATGGAAAATATATTTAAGTTACATTTAATATATAATAAACTGCAAATGATGTCATCCAACTACTTACATTTATGATAAAAAATTATATAGATGTGACATTAAAGTTGTACATTTGCAGTTTATATGTTATTAATGCCATCCCAATAAATTTAGTAAAAAAATTATAGGTGCCAAATTAAAATTGCTTTTACAAGTATGATTTTATTACTGTTGTAATTTTAAAATATATTTTGAAATTAATAGTTGTTGGTTTACAAGACTTTTTAAACCTGTTCTACCTAGTTACAAACTATGAAAAGAACACAGAGGGACTATATAATTGCCAAATACAGTAGAACTTTGGTTGAAAATTAGCTGGATTTTAAATGGCCCTTAGTGATTTTAGTTCAGCAACATTTTAACAACATGCGCAGTGTTCATTTTAGCATCATCTGTATTGGCCAAAAACTAGATCAAATATCCAGATATTCTGGCATATTCATGAAATGGAATATTGTAACACTAAAAGTAAATGAATTCATCCCAAACACAATCTGTGGATAAATCTCACAACACAATGTTGAGTGTAAGAATCCATGCTCATAAGTGCATATTGTGTAATTTCATTTATATAAAGTTCAAAAACTAATGTATGGTGATAAAATTCACAAGAATGCTTGATTTTGGAGGGGAGAAAGGATTCTTAGATGCTGTTGATGTTCTGCATCTAGACCTGGGCAGTGGTTGTGCGGGTGTGTTCACTATGTGAAAAGTCTATCAAGCTATATACACTGTGCACTTGTCTGAACGTGCAATACTTCATTAAAAACTTACTGCGAAGTAAAAATAGAAAACACGTCGTACTACTTGTTACCAAAAAGAAAAACCCATGGCAAATATTTTATTAAATGTCCTATCTGACCTATCTTTTATTGTTGCAGATAATAGTGATGATATTCTGATGAACACTTTGTCACTTAGAATATTATTTCGCCTTAGCCTGTGCAGCCAGGGCAGCTTCTTCACGCCACTTAGCTTTCTTTGCCAGGTTCCAACTGGTTAACGACTCATGACGTTCTACGGCCTGCCAAAACAAAACAAAAACAAAAACAAAACAAAGCATTGTAACTCTCTGGGAAGAACTGGTGTTTTGGATAGGAGAGACTCTGTGAAAAGGAGAAAGGTTAACTTAAAACATCTGTCACAAATAATACCCAGGAAAAAGAATCCTTTTGTCAAGAAAAATAGTCCTTAAATTGTTCCAATCAACAGGACAGCTGATGTCAGAAACATGCTCCACCCTCTCTTGGCACACATAGCTGTATTTACTGGATAAAAAGTAACAAACATATTTTCAAATACTTAATTAGCCTCAAAATCAAGAAAGGGAAAACCTCAGATATCAAAAATGGAAAGAACTCAAAAGGCATGAATTGGTGAGGAGTGAGAAGGGTTGAATCCAGGACGGAAGGAAATGGTTTCAGTGTGAGGGAATTGGGGGGAAGTGTTGGCTTACCCAGCTGTGGGCTGGGAGTTTAATCTGCATACCAGCAGGCAAGTCCAGGGGTTGGGTTTTAGACCTAGAGTTGAGCTACCAATACAAAGTAGGAGGTATCAGGAAAATGTACCCCTACTACCTTACTAAAACTTCTCTCACCAGCCCAAGGAACTGGCAAAGAAACTAAGCATTTATCTGGGGGAAGAGGAGTGTAAAGATCATCAGCATCAAAGTTAGGAAGTAAGAATTCTAGCTAGAAAATGGATCTGAGGAAATAATCTAAATGCAGCATAGAGATAAAGATACAAAAAATAGAAAGTAAACTTAAGAGAATAGAAATTCTAACACACTCATAATACGTGGAGAGAAATATGTAGATAAGCCGGGGAAGGGGCCCTATGTGAAGGTACGACAGCTTAGACGTTTTCAGAAGTGAGGAAAACTACAGGTGCTCACACTGAGGGACATACAATGTCCTTCGTAGAATAAACAAAAATTGGATCCTGGTGGGTGTCTAATATGCGTCTCACAGTTAGTATATCCAAAACAGCAGGCCTTCATGCCTACCAGTTCTCGCCCCAGCCTTACACATCTCAACAATGGCATGCTCATCCATCTAGTTTTTCACATAAAAAACTTAAGCTTTTGGGTTTCTTTCTTCTGTTTTCTCCCCTCTTCTCACAGTGAATTTACCTTTGTACCTCCTCAAATATATTTCAAATGGCTGACCTTTCTTCCACCTCCAATATGCCACAATCTTAGTTAAGGTAGATGCATTAATGACTCGAAATGAAAGGTGAATTGAAGAGAGGCAAGAGATACAGAGTGAGACCATTTAGAAGATGCTGCAATAAACAAGGCAACAGAAGTTGGTTATCTTCAACCAGGGTGATATCAGGAAAGATGGTGAAGAGTGGGCCAATTGCAGAAATATTTTAAAGTAGAGCCAACAGGATCGATGACATACAATGGCTGTCCAGAAAGTATCCAGATATTTTGTATGAAAAATGGAGGCATTTCTGGCTGGACATTTTCTGCACAGCCCTTGTATAATGACTTACTCATGGGCTGCTGGAAGGATGCTAAAATAGTATCTGGACAAGTTCATTTTAGATGGATGGTCAGAGATGCTTTCTCTATAGAGAATGAAAATAGCCAGCTATGGTGATAACAGGGAAAGGAAAAAGAGTTTGGTGTATTAAAAAATAGAATAAAACCAGTGCAGATGGAGCATAATGAGCAAAGAGAAAATGGTATGAAACAGAGAGGGTCCAGGCAGTATCAGACTCCAATCCATTATTTAGGAACTAGAGAATCATCAACTTGGTGGGCAGTCATTTTATTTGAGGTGGGTTAAAAACAAGAGATGACCATATTTCTTTATTTCTATGTTTAAATGTTCAGTCCAGCAAATATTGAAGAAAATTTCCATTTAATGAGATGAATTTGAAAGCATAAATTCTTTGCCATGCTGGTAATAATGAATGAACATGTACATAACATCAGTCAGTTGAGAGGTCCTGTTCCATATGTGAAATATTGGGCTCGAACACCCTTAAACACTTGAGAAGTAAAAAAGAACAGAATCATAGAACTAGGCAGAGTTACCATTCTAAATTACCATTCTCTGGGCATTGGCTAAACATGCCCAGAGGAGTGAAGTTGTATGGGTTCAAGCAAACTATTTTGTATGGTGTGGCCATCAAATCTTATTCCAACTCTGAGTGCACAACTAAAGCACGGTGTTCATAAACAAGGACGTTATAATCACACTCTAAAGGGTTTAGTTGCAGGACCACAAGGAAGAGACACTGATAAACTGGAGTGTGTCCAGAGGAGAGCTCAAAACAGAGGGAAGTTTTTAGGGATAGAGTAATTAAGACTGGATGTTAGACGTCTCCCAATATGTGTGGGGCTCCTCTTTGTGGTAAAAAGTGATCAACAGATGGAAGGATTTGGGGAAGCAAGAAACAAAATTAGAGAGTCATTAGTTCTTAATTTTTTCTAGAAACCACATATTGAAGATGGGAAGAAAAAGGCTCAAATGCAGGATGTAAGCAAACTAGTCAGTCTTGGTGATCACTTCCAACTTCTGCATGTCTAACTATTTCATGTTTCTATGTGCTAGCTAATTGAGTTAATGATTTAAGAAATGATCTAGTCTGTATAACTTTCACATAACAAAGTTCTTCTGTGCAGATTTTAACCAGGTAATGTACTGTTCTATTTTGTTGTGTTGTATTTTGTTTTCTTTTCTTCTTTTTTTTTTTTTTTATAAGCAGAAACAAGCTTGGTGCCTCCTGCCAATATAGATAATTTGTTGACTCAAATTTCTGTGAAAAAGTTTATTTCCAGCATGATAGATATATGTGGTGGCTCAAGGTGTCTCAGACAAAATTGTTCCTATATGGAAAAGACAGCAGTAATCTCCAAATAGAGAATAAAGCTCATGGTAGTTCTTAAAATTCACAAATCTATCTTTATTTTTTCCCCACACTCCTGTACTCCTATCTTTATTTTAAAGTCTGTCTTCTTTTAAAGAGGTACTCACCCTTTTGGCAGATGCTATCACTGCAAAGCAGGCAATAATTGTGAATCCAATCATTATGTAACAAGCTTTCACTCGAGCTTTGTTTCTTGCAGCATCCATCATTTCTGGCCTAAATCAAGATGTGTATTCTGTTAATTATATTAAAGCAAAATGACTTTTTGATGGCATAACAGGCAATGATTTGTAACGTTGATATTCCAATGATCCCTGAATGCAAATGGCAGATGTGAAAGACTTCCAAATGCTAGGTCATTGTCTTATGAATTTCAAATCAACAGGTATTTATTTAGGTCTTAACTAGTGTTAGCCACTATGAAACCACAGTGTAGATTAGTTTAGTTTCTAATTGCTCAAAATATAACTACTAGAGATTATGGCCTGACTTTCCATCATTTTCTTCTTTTTTTTTCACTGATAAGGTTAAAGTTTAGAATCAAAACCTATGTATGTCTAGGTCTCCTTCTCATTGGGTCTCTTTGGTATTAAGTGAGCTTTGTTTTCAGCTTTAAACAGATTGTTTTTTTAAAAACTCATTTTCATCATTTTTTTTATTGGCTTCTCAATCTCTTTTTGCCCCCTCTCATCTTATCCCAATTAAAGAGACTATATAATACATTTTGTGAGGATAACTACATTTTGTGGAATGACTACAGAGAATGAGTATTTAGCAATAGAGCAATTTTGTGAGAATGACTATAGAGAAAGGGTGTTTCCTTCATGGCTTTTACATAAAGTTTTGAAAAGAAATTATCAAAATCACAATAATTTGTCAAAGAAAAAGAGAAAAGACACCTTCATTTTCTTATCATTATTATTCTGAAATTTTATGTTTATTTAAACACTGGGAATCTTATTTATTAATAAGACTTTATGCAAATTGTCCAAAATTTTAGCAATACCACTTACAAAGTAGTGTTGCAAAAGTAATCATGCCTGTGAGCCTTTTATATTGCAATTAACTTAACAATTTGCAATAATATGATGTGGCAGTTTACACCTACAATTAAAGAATAATTCATCTGTATTCTTTCTTACCTAATATCAAATTTAAATAGAATGCAGTTACATTTTTAAAAAGCCCCAGAAAGACAAGTTACAATTTCTCTTAAAAATAAAAAACTTTTCCACTAGTTGAAAGAGCACAAAAAAACAATATATAGCCTGTTTTCCTTAGATGATAGGCAGATTAATCTAAGTTTTAAGATGTTAGTTGCAAAAGAGTGAATATGAAGGTGATATGAGATTATATTTGTTGTTGCCTTTTGTTCCAAATGGAGCCTAAAAGATCTGATCTTTTATACCCATCCATCTGGCTTTGATCTACTAGATCAAATTACATTAGCACTGAAAAAAAAAGTACAGTTATTATTTAATATCAGTGTATGGTACTAATATTATAGGCCAATTGGTAATTACATGTCCATTAAGAGCATTAAAAGTGAAAACTGTTCACACTTGTAAGTCCAAAACTGAGCATAGGAGGCGTATCCCCCTGAAGTGGCAATGTTTCTTAAAAATTATAGAAAATAATAAAATAAAAAATATTCAAATACTTTTATGTTTTCAACACAAAATTAAAATACTTTTATTGGCATCTTGTTCAAAGTTAGATTCTTTAGTTCATTATATTTCTTTTGACTGTGATCCTGTGGAAATTAAATTATTTCTATAAAATGGGTCTCCTCACACATACAGCTGTATGAATGCCATACTAGGCCTACTGTCTCTTGATTAGCATTCATTTATAGTAACACAGGTTCTTTACATTGTAACATTGTAACATTACTATGTTACAGCAGTAGAATTCAATATCCCCCAAAATTGAGGGTGATATTTTAGATTTTCTGGGACTAATTTCTGCTTTGGGCTGTCTATAATTTGGAGTCCATAGATCTCAAAGAAAATAAAATTTGGTTGAATAAACGCTAGAAACAGATTCTAAAGCCCATATTATTTCAAATTCCATGTCCATTCCTTATTAAATAATTTGATTTGATCCAAGAAAGAAATAAAAATGTTTGAGAATTCATTATCGAATGAACATTTCCCACCACATTTTTTTCATTTATTTAAGATGCTTTTGGTTAACTAGTAACTTAATAAACCATAAAAGTATAGGGAATATGTGCAGAACACGATGTGGTTTCCATGTCCCTTCCAATAGGTATTGATTATATTGTATAAATATAATGTACAGAACATCCGAAGTCCTCATTTGCTATTGCGGTTCTAGTCTACTTTTAAAACTCAGTTTAAGAATTATTAAATTGATTTTATTCTTAGTTTACTTCCTTCCCTTTTTACCCACGCCCGTGTTAAAGTGCTGGGAAGTTTTCAGGCTTGCATATGTATATATTCTCTTTTCTTTTTTCTTTTTTTCTTTTTTTTTTCATATGTATATATTCTGTAGAATGATGGTTTTTACAGGTTATATTTACTTTTTTTTAAAAACAGGTTACATGTATCCTGGAGGTGAAGTTGGCAGCTTGCTTTTATCATTTATCGAACCTCTGTCATGGGTTTGGGATGGCGAAGAGGCCAGTGACGCTGATGCTCCGGGGTCCGCGCCAGACTAGGCCCGGTACTCAGAAGGCCGGGGGGCCGCGGGCGCCAGGCGTTTCTCGCCCGCGAAGAGGGGGTCGCTCGGGTGCGGCTTCTCCGCAGAGACTCTCCAGCCGCCCTCCGGGCCATGATCCTTCCTCGGGTGGGGCCGGGAGGCGCTCCCGACCCCTGGCGGCCCCGCAGCCCCCCAGGATGCTAGGGACTCACTTGGGAGAGGGTATGTGGGCGATGGTGGAAGCGCCCCCTGGACTGTCGGCTTTCACCCCGCTTCAGCAGTCCCTCTGTGAGCCTGCCCAGCGTCCGGGCAGGGACTTGACAGTAACCGCACTCGGGGAGCATAGGGGAAGTTCTTACGGTGGTGGGTGTTATTGGGAAGCACGTGTGGCACCGAGGCCGCCCCGATCCGGGAGAGGATGGACCCCGCGCCCCTCCACAGCGATCGGAACACTTACGGGATCCGCGGCGGGATGTCCTCCATGGCTTTGAATCGCCCGGTCCACAGCAGGATTTTCTTATCGAATTGGGAAGGCGTGTGCTCGGCGGGGACCCTGTGAACCTTCCCTGCGGGGAAAGCGACGGGGGTCGATGGGGGGAGCGCCAGAACCACAGCACAGCGGGTAAGGGCGCGCTGGTGCTCCACCCTCGGGCCCCAGCTCCCCGCGCGCCCTGCCGCGGTGCCCTCCCTCCCAGGCCTGACTCACCCGGACCCCGGGGCGCAGAGCCGCCGGGGAGCCTGGAGCCACTGGGGGCATCGCCGCTCGAGTGGCGGGGGAGACCCCAGGGCCGGCGAGACGCGACTGGAGACCGCGCGGCTTCTCGCGGAGCCCTTGGGGCGCAGCCGAGGAGGCGCCCCGGGCGGAGACGCAGGAGGCTCTCGGCGGCGGCGAGCATGCTGCGCCCTGCTCCCGCGCTTCTGCGCTGCCCGAGCCGCAGCGCGAGGCCCCGCACCCCTGCTGGGACCCCCCCCGCCCCCGCTCTCCCACGGGAGCCCGGGCGCAGCTGGAGCCTCTGACGCGCCCGCAGCTCGGCCCGCCCCCGGCTGGCGACCTGGGCCCAGAGCGTCACGACCCTCCGCTGATGGCCTCTCCCAGCGGAGCCCTGGGAACGGCCTGCTCGGCTTGCAAACGCTTGGCTGCACCGTCTCTTGAGACAACTCCCTGCGCTCCTTTTAAAGACATTTCTTTGTACTGAGTACAAACTTGTTGCCATCACGCTTTCACCCTTGGGTTCCACTGTTTGCTGCCCAAGAGAATAAATCTAAACCCGCACTCGAAGAGCCAACAGACTCTCCACACTCCATTCACAATGAGCCTTCTACCTTCCACCATCTTCCCTCTGCCCTCTGCAAAAAGCAGGGAGAATCTGCTATTCTCTGGTATCTAAAAGGGGACAGGGACCCAGAGAAAGGGCTGTCCACTTTTCCATTCTGCAGGGAAGCTGGCTACTCTGAAGTTCACTTATTTTCCTTGTTCGTATTCCAGGACCACAGACCCAGCCAGGCCCAGCGCCCCCTCCTCCTGGTCACTGTCTCAGACGTTCCCTCCTCACCCAGACACTGCCTTACACTTTCAGCTGGAGCTGCAGGTTGTGTGTTTTTTTTGTTGTTTTTTTTTGTTTTTTTTTTTACTTAGTAGCTAGACTGTCAGGCTCTTGAAGGCAAGATCTCTGTAACTCCAAGTGTCTTTCACGTAATGTTGTTTAACAAAAAGGGAAAGTCATACCTTTGTAAAGAAATATGCATTTAGAGGAGTGATTGTAAAAAAAACGTGGACTTTGCCTTCATACCAAGGTTTAAACCCCTGATTTGTGACTTAAGAGTTGCATAATCACGAGCGACTCATTTAAGTCATCAGTCTTGGTCTCATTTGTAAAACAAGACTTCCTATCTCTCAAGTTCATTCACACAATAACTACAAAAAACCCCCCAAACCCCTTATATATCAGCTACTTCTCAAAGCTGATAGAACAGTGGACAATGTCAAATTAGTAGATGAATTTAAAAAGCAAACAAGGGCGGGTGGAAGCTAGAAAGGATGGTGGTTAGGGATACCCCTCTACACTGTGCCTGGCATGGAATAACACTTCAAAGGATGTTATGGCTTCTTTCACTTCACATTTTTACTATTCCCAAAACACAAGGCACTTGAATTTGTGAAAGCTCCTTAGAGAACTGTAGAGAGGGAGCTCCCTGACTGTTTGTCTTCCTCACCATGTATCCTCAGGATGTAGCTGAAAATTTGGCACTTAGTAGATACTTAATAAATATTTGTTAAATAAATGAATGCACAAATGCAAGTCTTCCACAGTAAAATAGAGTCCATCTGGGCTAGTTTAAGACAAGACTGAAATACTTGAGGATGCGATACACGATGAACTGAATGAATTTCTGCATAAGTTTATTGCTACAGATAGTATTGGATTGTTCCAGGAATATTCTACTTGATAATTCTCCCATTATTCAAATGTGTTCTTTTTCTTTTAATATTTTAATTTTCTGCATGTTTACTGAGAATACCTGAAGAGCTAGAAAAACATCTCTGTGAAACAAGAGATCATTAATAGCCCACCAAGGAATATTACACTAGCTGTATACGTTTATTTCCCCAGAGAGAGCAAAATGTCAGGCATTTACACATGATTTTCTATCTCAAGCTTCACTAGCACTGCAGAAGGAAAAGGCAAGAGAACAAGGGCTTATCTCATGAGAGAAAGAACAATTTGCATTCTATTCTCTATTCCTGATGGGATTAAAATATCACTATTTGGCAGTGGTCTACATAAAAAAATTTACAGCTGTATGAGAGATGTTTTCTTTAGTTCTAGAATTGGAACACATTTAAAAAAGACTCAAGTCAACTTGTAATAGAAGAAACAGCTAATTGTATTCCTTTCTTGATTTTATTATTATAATTTTTAACCAGGGCAGCTCATTTATTCACCGAGTGCCTCCTGTGTGCTGAGCACTGTTGTAGGCTCTGAAGTTGCAGCACGCAGGCACGCACAGACATGTGCCCCTCCCAGAGCTTACGAAGTCATGCCGTGTTCAGTTTGCCCATTCTGTACTATATTGGTTTTCAATCCTGTGGTTCATCTAAGTTGTATATTCTGTTTTCAATTTTGATCCTTCAAGCCTTGGTTTTGATTAGTAGGGTTTATGTTTCCATTTCCTACAGTTAATTTAGTTGTTTCTTAAAATATACTGTTATGTAGACTGAGTGGAAAGTGTAAGTCATTTTTAAATTTTTAAAAAATTATTATTTTTTTCTTACTGAAAGCTGCTGTGTGTTTGGCTGGGGCAGGAGATGCAGAGCTGTCCCTAGGAAGCTCCCAGGCTGGTGGGGATAGTCCTCATTAGGAAGTGCCTTACTCCTAAAGGAGGGGCTAGGAGGGACCTTAACTTACTTGTTTTCCAAGCCCCTACTAGTTTCTGCAGGGAAAGTTCTAGAGTGGCAGTTTACCTGCAGACCCAGATCACAGTGGTCTCCACTGCTTTAGGCAACCTTATCAAGTGGGTGGTCCCGGTAGGGGCCCATTATTCATGAGGCAAAAAAGCATGCACTTAGGACAGCAGCAAAAGCTCAAAATGAGGCCTCAAAAATCATTAATGAGCTCCTACACACAGATCTTTGTGTCATTCCTATTAATCCCCATTTTGATCGCTGTAGTTCAGACTCAACCATCCTATCATAATGACCTCCAAAGTCTTTTTCCCGTCGCTGGTCAATACTTTCTCCTGTTCTTTTTCTGCTTATCCTCCAAAGATAGTTTTCTAAAGCATGAATGTAATCATGTAAAACTTCCATGGTGCCAATCCCTCCCCTATTCCTTTTCTAACCCTGTACCCCACCTTCCTAGCCAGACTGCAGAAACAACTCCTGAGAAAACTCACCCTGCAGCAGGGAGAACTTTTCCCAAGCTTCCTGCTTTGATGTTTTATGTAGTCTGATTCAAATGTTCTGCCCTTGTCATATCCCTAGACATTTAAAATGTCAGTGACCACAGTAGGTCACATTGAGTTACTCTGTGGAGTAGTGATGCACACCAGCTGTCGACAGTTCAGTTCTGACTTGGACGGCTGGGTAAGCACCGTGTGTACGACCGGTGCTCCTGGGGGCATGGCTGAGTTCTGACCGGTTGTCACCTGTCCCATTGTTCTAAACTTTAGTCTGAGAAATACATTCAGAAGAAAACAGATTAGAGTAACTGCTTCCTGCACTGTTCAAAGCCTTTTATATTTTCCATAATGCATAGCTTTTATTTGTTCTAGAAGGAGTAAACCTGAAATGCACGCATGTTTATGAAGCATTATTTATCCAAGCTGCCCTCAGGACAATGAAGGTGCACCTGTAGGGGCCCCAGTGATCTACCTCAAACTCTAAAGTTCCTGGTGACAATCTTGTAGAACAAAGTCAACATGTTGTGGTCCCAAGAACTAAATGCGCTAAAGACTTTGCACCCTTAAGGCACAGTAATTAATGACCATGAGGTTCAAATCTGCAGGCTTCAGTAGAATTTCATGATGACTTACTAGTACTTCTCTAGTCCTCCGTCCCATACCTCCCTCCACATTTGTGCACATGTACACATACATGTGTACACGCACATGGACACATGCACATGTGAAAGTGGTCTTGCAAAATTGATAACCCCCACTACAACTATCTAATATTTTACCTATACGGTTACAATGCAAAAAGGCTATTTTTTTTCATAATCATATGAGAATGATGGCACCCTAAATTCCCTTAGGGAATTACCTCTTGTCTTACATGTATTTGCCCAATTCTTCCTCAGCTTCTCGCAGCTGCTTGTCTTTCTTTTGGGTTATGTGGTCATGTTTGCTCAGAAAATGGAAACTGGCTTATTTGAATGTTTTGCCTATTCAGGGATAAAAAAAAAATCAACTTATCAGAAGAATTTCTTTTTTCCTTTCAATCCTTTTCACTTGGGGTTACTCATATTGGTTGCTAATTTTCAGTGCAAAATATAACATTTAGGCATAGCTAATTTAAAAAGCAGAGGTTAAGTTTTTTTTTTTTTTTAACACATTTCCCATTTCCCATGACTCCACCATCTACAAATGGATGCTGAATCATTATTTATCATCATGATAATGAAGACTTACAAGAGAATTTGTTAAATATAATTGGCAGGGCACTGTTACCACAAATCATTTAAATTATTAGCGCTCTCCAACAAGAGGTCTGGGTTGGGTTAATGAACTAAAATATAGAAAAAAATTTTAAAGTCTAACTGGATAACTTAGAATGTTATAGAAGTTAAAAATTAGTTATTTTATTTGCTCATTAATTATTTTATTCTTTCATTCAACCAGAAAATGCAGATTAAATATCTATTTTCAGAAGCTTAGTACTACTACATATCCAAGAATTATTCATATTAGGGTATCAAAACATCGAACATTAAAAATATATAAAACAACTGTTTCCTTGAATGTATACTTAATTTTTGTGTCTTATGTATACTTTGACTAAATGTGAACTCTAAAACAAAAGAATTTATGATGCTGACAGGATGAGATGAAATATTCAGTAATAAAGTTCTGTTTAGATCATACAAAAAAGATTAAATGGGATGGAGATGTATGTACCTAAGTGTTAAATAGTCTTTACTTCTGTTACAACCATTATGTTCTGAGTTTGAAGTGTTTCCTAGCTTCCTCTAGTAGTCATCTAAATTCTTGAAAGTGAGCTCATAAAAAGCTTTGACTATTCTAAGAGGCCATTAAAGAAGTGCTTCTAGCATTTGGTAGTTGTATAAGTGTTTTATTAAAAAACTGGATTGTGAGGTCACTTTTATGTCTACTATCTCAATTGCCTTATAGAATAAATTTAGTTACACATAAATGAAAAATATCCTGTCTAATATAGTAATTGTCTATAACTAAGCACAAGATGAATCTCACAATGTACAAAATGTACAAAAATGCAGAAAGGAGCTTAATATGAAATTTTAGAGAAAGACTAAAATGTGAGTCAAAATAAAATATAAAAAATAAAAATGTTAAAGTCAAAAGCAGGTCCATAAATACAGATTTATGGTTACTATTCTAAATGTAGAACATTGGGGTATTTGAGGGTGCCCAACACAAGACACCTCTATTTCCTGCTGTCATTGCCAAGGTTTCCAGACAGGGCAGGTTTCGGCGGTGGTACACCCAATTGAAAAAACACACGTGGGGCCGACATGGGGGACCAGAAACACACCAGCAAGCAAGCCACTTTATTGTGCACCTGGGACCATATATACGTATTCAAACAAAAGTGGCATCCTGCCGCATCTGCCCAGTAGCAATTGTTTAGGTTTTCATGGTTACATAAGGCGGTACATGCGCAGTAGCTGTCAGCCCCAGGAATTCCTCAACCCCAGACACGGACTGATTATACCAAGGTCAAGCCTGGGCAGCGGGCCTGGCTGTAACCCTTTGCAGTGGGCTTAGCTTTAACCCTCTGGGGACTGACACTCCACCCCTACAGGGCCGCCGCATGGGACTTTGTCCATAATGCATATCCTTGAGTCCACAGCCCACGGCAGCAATATAGGGCACAGCAAAAGCCTACCCGACTGCTAGCAATAATTGCTAGGATCATTAGGATCCACCGCCAGGTGGATCCCAAGGAATTCCACCAAGTGCGAGGGGCCAGCACATGGGTAACATTTTGACACAAGTGTGGGGGCACCCAATCAGCAATGCGATTAGCAGCTGAGCGGTGTCGTTTTATACACAACGGGACTTGTTCCCGTAGTTCCACGTGTTCCCCCACCACCCAACCCCACCCATTAGTCATCGCACAACCAAACAGAGGGGGTTGGTTATTATGGTCCCTGCAGAGCAAGTTGTCCACTGCCCAGCGCCGTTGGTCCCATTCAGCGGTGCTGCTCCATGTACGTAACTGTGTCCAGGTGTGTAGGGAAGCCGGGTGGATCCGCCACGGAAGCCCCTCAGCTGCCTCCACTGGTGTTTCCGTGCAGACCCAGCAGTGGGGAA
Source organism: Lyroderma lyra (assembly GCA_004026885.1). Taxonomy (NCBI): domain Eukaryota; kingdom Metazoa; phylum Chordata; class Mammalia; order Chiroptera; family Megadermatidae; genus Lyroderma; species Lyroderma lyra. The sequence continues at coordinate 115,978 of PVJL010004840.1, forward strand.
CATTGTGCACCTGAGCAATAGCATGTGCCCAGGACAGAATACTAGTGCCTGCCGTTAGCCTGGGCGGTAGGACAAAGTAGACAGTGACACCATTAAAGGAAGATCTTTACCCTCAGGTAAAATACAGGTCATGTGTCCATCTTGTGACAACATTGTGGCCGGTGAGGGCCTTGCCCCTGTCCATGGCATCCGTAACCAAGACCGCAACCAGCCCACTACCGGATCCCTTGTTTGGATGGTTACAGGATTAGGACCTGTTATGGCTCACAGGCCCAAAGGGCAGCACAAACAGCAGCTCGCTGTTTCTCTATAAGGGAATAGCGGGCTTCCGCCCCTTTCCACAATTGAGACCAGAAACCAATGGGCACTTTACGAGTCCCGTGTTTCTGCCACAAGCCCCATCCAAACCCATTGTCATCCACTGACACCGTTAAAAGGAACGGTAGGGTGGTGTCAACCACCCGCAGGGTTTGGGCTTGAGCCACTGCCTGCTTGGTGGCTCAAAATGACTGCTCTACTCTGGGGTCCAATCCCGAGTAGCCCCTCGCCGTATCAGGCGATGCGAGGGGCGAGTTAAAGTGGCTAAATGAGGAATAAACACCCTCTAATAGCCCAACAAACCCAAATAGGTCTGCAATTGTTTCACTGTTGTCGGCCGGGGATATGCCTGTATCTTATCTATGACTGCCTCCGGCATAACCTTAGTCTCACCCGACCAGACAACTCCCAAGAACCTGACAGACACCCAGGCCCCTGGACCTTGTCTTCGTTGACGGCCCACCCCCGGGTCTCCAGGGCTTCTCGTAGACTGGTGGCCGCAGTCTCGAGCTCTGCAAGAGAATCAGAGGTTAGCATTATGTCATCAATGTAATGGGACAGATGGACCCCTGCTGGCTTCCGCCAGGTGGCCAAGTCCTGAGCCACCAGTCCATGGCACAGGGTGGGACTGTGCAGACATCCCTGGGGAAGCACCAGGAAAGTCCATTGTCGTCCTTCCCACGTGAAGGCGAACTGCTCTTGACTCTCCGGCGCTATATCTATGGAGAAAAAGGCATTTGCAAAGTCCACAACATAGTGACACTGTCCCAGTTCATGTGTGAGTTTGTCCATCAGATCCATTACATTGGGCACAGCTGCATACAATGGGGGCGTCACTGTGTTCAGCTCACGATAGTCCACAGTCATTCGCCAGGAGACGTCAGGCTTTCTCACTGGCCATACGGGAGAACTGTAAGGGCTGTGCGTTGGGCGGATTATCTGGGCTTCTTCAAGCTTGAGACTGGTACGACCAATCTCTTCGTGCCCTCCTGGTAGCCGATATTGCTTTGTATGCACGACACAGGTAGCCTGGGGCAATACCAAGGCGGCATGATGGGGTGCCCCCGAACAATAGTCTTTACCACTCGCGTACGCAGGCGAAATTCTCCCATCATCGTCGAAATCGCCAGTCCTTGCAGCACATCCACCCCTAGAATATATTCTGTGATAGGGGAGACATAGACCTTATAGTCTTGTGGGGCAATCGCCCTATGCTCAGGGTCACAACTGCTTGTTTGACCCGTATCATCCGGCCTCCATATCCCTCCATGGTGGCCGTAGGACCGCTAAAGCGATCCAGGTTTCCATACAACAACGTGCTATCGGCTCCAGTGTCCACAAGGGCTAGTACCCGCTGCACATTATGGGGGAGCCAGTAAATAGTAAGTTCAACATGTGGCCTCCGGTCCCCCGGGTCCCCCCTCAGCCGGGTACCTTGGCCAGACCCCTAGTCTGGGTAAAAATCAGTCAGTCTCAACTCCCGAATTGGGGGTGTAGCAGCGGGCAGGGGAGTAAACTGCTGCTCAGGTTTAAGCTGCTTCCACAGAGCCGGCAGCACTCCCGTGGGCTGATGCTCTATTTTCTCTGCAGCTACTCCTGCAGCTAATAGACCAAACCACATCTGCTTTCGGCTCACTCTCACTGCAGGCTGAACGCCACCCTTTTGAGCCCCTTTACTCTTCGGGCGTCCTTTGGGTGGGGGCCCCTTGGGGCCCTGTAGCGACCTCACCTGGCCCCTTTTTTTCTTTTGCTTCACTTCCACATCCCCCAATCGAGCTAGGGCGGCTGTTACTTCATGCACCCGCCGATCTACATAGGGGGCCAGAAGAGCCGCCATAGTCCCGAAAGTTCCTGGGGGTCCTGATGCTAGGATGAGGTCCTTCATCCTAGTGGTGAAAACCTCCTCATCAGGACTATTGTAGTGTACCCAAAACATCATCTGTCGCATGCCATCTCCCGTATGATTGGCACTAGGTCCGAGTACGTGGACCAGTTGCTCACAGTCTCAGGCAGTTCACCGGCATCTGCCCAGACCGTTCGGGCCGCTGCCATTATCCAATTGATCAGGGAGTGATTCCCTGCGTCATGGTTGGTGTGGGCAATATTTTGCAGCCTTTGCCTCAAGGAGGGGAGTACCGTAATGGAGGCCAGTTGGGACATTTCATCAGGGGATAGCTCTGTCCCTTCCGCCCCCTCGTCCCATAATCTCAGTAGCCAGCCCGGTACCGTTTCCCCAGCCCTTTGCCGTACCTGCTCCGCCAGTTCCCTTAATTCAGCGGGCGAGTACGCAGTCATTGTCGTATGCTGCCTGGCCTGGGGGGCCCCCTGTGGCTGACCCCCCGGCCCCATTTGCTGCTCCAGCTCGACCTTCCTGCACCAAAGGGCGAGCCTGCAATATAGGTAGCGGGCTGCCTGCCCTGGAGGACCGTACAGACGCCTCCGAGCCCTGCAGCATACGTTCAGCAGCCGCCAGGCGCTCCCCCAGCGTTTCCTCCCGGCGCTGCAGCTGGCGGACCTGCTGGGCTTGCTCCTGCACCTCCATGCTGGTGTGGCGCAGCACTGCCAGAAACATCCAGGCTACCCAGCCGGCCACCTTCCGGTGTGCCAGGGGGAACATTCGGCTCCATAGCTTCCAGGGCCTTCCTGATATCCTCAGGTGTTGGCCTAATCTCATCCCAGTCTTCTGGGGCTGTCCATGTGGCCAGATACGTGGCCACTGGGTGCCATAGGGAGGTGGGAGGCCACATTTCTTCCACCCGGGGACCCTCAGAGGCACTGGGGGTAGTGCTCACCTCATCCTGCGGACTACGCCAAATGTCATTGCCAAGGTTTCCAGACAGGGCAGGTTTCGGCGGTGGTACACCCAATTGAAAAAACACATGCGGAGCCGACATGGGGGACCAGAAACACACCAGCAAGCAAGCCACTTTATTGCGCACCTGGGACCATATATGCGTATTCAAACAAAAGTGGCATCGTGCCGCATCTGCCCAGTAGCAATTGTTTGGGTTTTCATGGTTACATAAGGCGGTACATGCGCAGTAACTGTCAGCCCCAGGAATTCCTCAGCCCCAGACACGGACTGATTATACCAAGGTCAAGCCTGGGCCGCGGGCCTGGCTGTAACCCTTTGCAGTGGGCTTAGCTTTAACCCTCTGGGGACTGACACCTGCCAATTGAGAAATAAAAGATTTACTGACAAGAGACCAAGGTTTTAGCTGTATTATTCATAAAACTGACTGGAAGGTATGGCATCTATAAGACAAGTGTACTTCCTAATACTAAACCCTGTGATTAAGTAGAGTGACATGAAATCCCAGGCTACCTGGACTGCAGAACTTGGCCTTGTGAGATGTGTGGCATGGGGCATGGAACAGAATGTGTGCTCTCTGCAAGCAAGATTTGGAGAGAAAGAGGCTGGGTCAGGCACATGTATTTCCCCGCTAATCTCCTCAATCACTGAGGACGCGCTCCTGGGTTTAGAGCATAAATCACCAAACGTTTTCGTGACTCAACAATGTCTTTGAAATGTATCTGTATATCTACCTGTATCACGAATTCATTCATTTTTATCTGCTGTGTAGTTGTCTTCTTATCCATTGTTTATCTAATATGCTGTTATCCATTTTTTTTCATTATTATGAACTATGCCGCAATGAACATTCTTGACATGCCTCATTGGGCCCATGTGCAGTAGTTTGTCTTGAGGGATTTACTTGTAAGTGAAATTTTTTAATCAACACAGATGAAAATCTTTATTATATTCATTATCCATTGCAATATAAAGTAATTTTATTCTCCAAACTTGCCTACACCCAACCCCCATGCTTTTTAAAAAAAAATACATCCTTTGGAATATTCTTGGCCTCTTGAATGAAATCTTGGCAGGTTCTAAACTTCTTAAATTACTTTTTGAGTCAACTAGTCATTTTTAGTCCAAGAATAGTCTCACTTTAGAAATTAAATATTTAATTTAGTGTAATGATAAATATTCCGAACTTTAACTAAAATTAAATTTGCCTCCCTCTCTGAACTCAGATCTATTTCCAGATGAAAGTCTGACATGGGGAAGGGGGTCTGTGGTCTGTTTCTTTTCTATCACCTCCCCACTTTGAGCTCTTCAAGCTCTCATTGACCCTAACCCCTTTCCCCATTCACTAGTCTTCTAGGGAACCCTCATATTTGGAATGAGAAAGGTTAGGAGGAGAGGAAATGGATAAGGTAAGTCTTACTTGATAGATTCTTTTGTGTTTTCATGGTGACCTCTCTGTTTGATGGGTGTTATAAGCTGATTCTTTCCTTGAGTTGGGGTGCATTGTGTGGC